>JABEEJ010000200.1:0-94979 GCA_013363135.1 Fusarium brevicatenulatum
AGCCGTGGTTTTCCCGACAGCTTATATCTATTAAAGATAAGGTCCTATTATAACACAAGTACTTAAATTTAATTCAGTCTCTAAGAAGAAATTGCCGTCTCTATTTTAAAATGAAAGGACATTCAAGCATTCCCAAGGATCAACCCTAGCTATAGCATAAACAGGGCCCAATTGCATGAGGCATTTTCGAACCATGTCAGTAATCATAATATGATCAACATAAATTTCCATGAAACACAAGAAGTGAAAACAATAGGACGACGGCTGTATGTCAGCCTTAGCTGCAGGTTGTTGAACAATCCTGAATGTGACTACATCACACTCAAACCAATCGGAACCGTATGTTAACTACAGCTATTTAGCTGCCTAACGATAAGTGCCGGATGAAACGTTAGTGCTCGGAATATTGGGGGCGGCCCGAGGCTTGGAAGACGGTATAGCCCGCTGGTGTTGGCTCGGCATATGCACATCATCAGGGGTTTTGAATCGTATCAAAGCTGAAGTTGGGGGCCGGCTGGTCTCCACATAGCTGTTTATGGACAGATATACGTGCCATGTGAGTAAGTTGTAGGTTGGTCGTTATGTGTTTACTCTGTAGATTTTGTCTTCATTGTTCAGTTCTTGAAGCTTATCATGAGTCTGATGAGAGAAGCCCTAAGGAACAAGATATAAGGTGCTAAGCATAAAACGTCCTCGTAGCTTAGGCTAAGTTGCATCACTCATTTTCTTATCGGTTTTCTTTTCTCCGCTACAGAAGAAGAATACACCGAACACTTTTACAGTCGTAGAGTCTGTGAACCGATCATGAAACCGGGAAACCTTTTCCTGTATTTCTTGGACCCCAACAACAACCAACAAACAGACCTCACTGATAGCTTGTCGTGGGTCACGTCTGAGGCACTCATCCAGGGCAAGATCCATCTATAGATCCGTGCCACATGTTGTACAACCCACGTCCCTGCTTGGCTTCATAACTCATGACAATGCTGCCTGAAATAGTTGAACGATCAAAGCTGAGCGGGCACGTCATTTCGGGATATAGTGACTATTGTCTTGTTGATCTTAATTTCACCTGCAGCCGTCGTTGCATGCCAAGATGTCTTCTTGTGCTGTTCATTATTGGGGGCCGCTCCCCGCATGATACTCTCCATAATTGGAAGATGGAAGCTACCGGTTTCCGCGGTTCTAAACTAGTAACATGGCAGGTAGCCATGGTAAATATTGCAATATCAAGCCTATACAATCACTTTGTTTTCCTTGCTATTCTCTCTTCATTCATCACATCTTCGCTTCTCTTTGACACTTCCTTATGACAATGAAGTCCTCAGCTTTACAACTCCTGGCCCTGGCATCTTTTGCGCCGTGTCTTATTTCTTCTCAGGATGCTCCTCTTCCACCCGAGGATCCTGCAAGCACGTCGCTTGTGTTTGTGACCCACGGCCCCCCAAGGCCTGTTATACCTCTGCCTGGAGAATCATCAACTTCTTTGGCAGGTCAGCCACCTGAGAGTCTCAGTGATGTCGGTGGCAGTGCTTCATCTGCTGCAGCATCTGCCAGTCAAGATGACGACCTATCAACCATTGATGACAATAATCAGCCCGTCGTTTCTCAGACCCCGGCGCCTTCAGATGGAGAAAGCACTGTAACTCAGGACGTTCCTGTGCCCTCACAGGCTACCTCAGAAGTTGCCGATCCCAAGTCCACTGCTGATGGTGATGAACCGCCTGTGACAGCTGCTCCTGGAACGGAAACAGAAGGGGAACAAGCGACTGTCACAGGAAGTGATGACGAGGTCATCACTTGGAGTGCGGTCCGAGACCCTGAGCATACAGACAACACCAAAACAATAACTCAGACTGATGATGACGGAGCTATTGTCCCCATATTCCCTGGAGGTTGGAAGTGGATCCGAGTTGACGGTCTGAAAGGTGGACCATTGCCGACTGGCAATCCCAAGCCAATAGACAATGGTAAAGATGACCCCAAGGATGACGACAAAGAGGAGGACGAGGAAAATGATGATGATGAGGAGGAAGAGGAGGAGGAGTGCACTACCACTGCTCCACCAAAGTGCACTTTGACTCTCTCATACTACACAGGCGAAGACGGCGAGGGAACGAGGTAAGGAACTAATTACCTTCTCGAACATGCATTTGTATATAACTGACGATTACTTCTCGCAGCACCCGTATCGGTAGTTGTGCCCCAGTCACAGGATGCGTTTCCGGTGAACAAAGCACAACAACCACTACAATTGCCTCAGATATCCCTCGAATTACAGGCGTGTTGGAGAAAGATAACTTCGGAAGGGAGGATGTTGATCTAGGCCCCATGGATGAAGATACCGTAAAGTACTTTGCGGAAATGTTCAAGGAATGGGGCATATCAAGCAACAGCACAGACACTGAGTCGCCTAAGCCCTCTTGCGATATGTATGCATATGGAGCTGATGCTGACTGCATGGAGTTGTTTTCGGCCTCCTTCTGCGATACTGTGGAAGAGGGTAACAACGAGGCTGTTTCAACAAACCTCACTTACCAAGACGTTGCTGGAGATTCCAAGAGGGCCGTCGCAACTGGTGCAGAGAGAAGAAATCTTTGGCGCCGGCAGTCTAAATGCTCTTCGCATGAATTCGACTTTGAGTGGACTGGCGGTGATGGCTCCTGCGACCTCTCTTGCTCCAAAGCATACTCACAGCTTCAAAGCCAGTGTCACAGGTCACTTTGGTTTGCTGGGTTGGCTACAAAAGGAAGCATAGACGTCGGCTGCGGGACTTACAGCTATCGCGTCTCCAAGAAGGCTGACGTCAAGTTCGAGATCCACAATCTGCAGTGCAATAACGAGGACGACTTTCAGGGTCACCCTGACATTTCAAGTGGCGCTGCTTATGATGCGATTTTCGACGCATGCACACACGCTGACCAGGAGAATTTATACATGACGCCTGACTCGAAGCCGTATGTGAAGGAATTCAAGGACGACGACAGTAACAAGCACCGTGTTACATGGTCTTGGGTCGACGGGTGCAGTATGGAGAAGGAGAAAGTCAACGTCTTGGATCCGCTCGATGAAGGGTTACTGTCGATGGGCGTTCATCGCTGCGTTATGGTCCTCTTAAATGCTCGGTATAAATGTGAGTATTAAACGAGATTGATGCAGTATCTTTCAGAGTTCTAATCTATTTCACAGGCGAAGACGAGAATGGTGGCGTGGGAGCTTCACAAGATGTTGGCTGTGTTCGGTACAAGCTAGATTCTGGTATATGAGCTTTCTAGGGGATAAAGTGAGACTGGTTGTATCTCCTATGAGGAATAACAAACACAGGTACCTTATATTGCAGCACGTATTATAAATAACCGTTCTGTTTATATTAAGCTGGTGTAAGTCCTTACATAGCGAAGCCACGTTATCAGGCTAGTAGCTTATAAGATAAAGTTACATACCTTTATAACATCGTTATGCAAGCTTGGGGGGACTAGAAACATTTAATTTGCTACATACATACTTAGCTATTGCAGTTACTAGAGTTTGATGTGATATTTTAAAATATATGATATACTATTAATTCTTTTGACAAGGACGGATTTTATGTCGGGGAAATACCAGCCATGGTTCAGGATTGCGTGCGTCTTCGGCTTCCTTGAAAGACACACATTCTCTAGATAACTTGAGGATCAAGATCATATGCGTGGCTCAGCTCATCCCTACAGGAGTTGATCAAGAGGCCATTGATAACTTCCTCCTGCATCTGGAAAGTGAAAGCGAGGGATGGAGTGGCTTCACGGAGACCTTGCTCGCAGAGGTGATCAAGTGGTTGTTGCCAGTAATCAAGGTCGTCGGCCCGCTTTCTCCGAGCTTTATTGACCTGATACGCTTCATGGGTAATATTTTCATTTCCCGATCGAGACGCCAGCATGCTATCCAAGGTTTTCAACTATTTTTCAACTATTAAAGGCCGCTTTCATAGCCATCAGGTCTCAAGGGAAATCTTCCCCAGTTTAGATTGAGTGCCTGGATGCCCTTTGTCAGGCTAGTATCGCCTGCGGAGAGTATGAGACAGGCGAAATATTAGCCAGGATCCTCATCAGTCGTTACATTAGTGAGGACGAGGGAGGAAGACTGCCATACGCAATGCTCCATCTCGGGATATCCTTGTACTTTATCGGGGATGAGGATAGGGAGGCAGTCAATGTCCTCGAGGAGGCATCGAACAGTTTTACCGTGATCCTGGGAAACACCCACCTTGACAAACTTAGGTGCGATGCGCGCCTTGCTTGGGCTTTGCCCTGGATAAATGCACATAGGCGAGCTCTCGGCGTCGCGACCAAGATGGCAAGACCTTACGAACCGTTCGAGAGCACTACGAGAGCATCGACACTTACCCCGCTCAATGGGTCGAGTGGCAATGCCTAGGCGTGCAGGCATTCTGCCAAAACCGCATAGGACAGTCAAGTCAGGCGATCCAAACTAAAAGAGAGGAGCTTGCCTGCAGAAGAAGAAGTGACAGGGATAAGGGAGACTATTATGAGGAGCTTTCGAGGTTTGCCAAGATGCTTTTGGATGTCAACCAGCTACAGGAGGCCAAGACTGCGGTAGAAGAAGCCATCTGTGGGCTTTTAAAGTTAGGATATCGAGAGAGTGATGAGCTTATGGCTTATGCTTATGCCGTTCGGCGGGCAATAGATAATCGCTAAGACGAGAAAATGATAAAAGGTCCTAAGGATACTTACTAAGTGTTGTGATGTTTAGATTCTCTGCAGGGTGAAAGGTCACATTCATGTCCACTCTGTGCCTCTCAGCAGGTCAAGAGGGCACCAATCAAACCATTTGATTCCATTTTGTCGCCTGATGCCTGTGCCTAGAGCAAGGATCAAAGGGGAACAACCAACAACTGATCTGTGGTGTGAGACAACGACCCTGTAATCAGTGAGCTTTAGTGGGGGCCGTTTCAACAGGAGTCTGTGCCTATCACAGGCAGACAGTCCTGTAGAAGCCTGATCGCCTTGTAAGCTTAAATTAGACCTCTGCCCCGCGTTTTCTACGTCAGTTTCCATTCACTATCACCCAACATTCCCGTCTCCATTCATAACCCGCCCTCCTCCAGGAATAAGCAGACTCCAGACTCCAAGCTTACCTACCTAGGTCTTGGAGATATTCAGTCCAAAGACTAGTTAAGTCTCACCTAAGTTTGCCTGTAACGATGACCAGAACTCGACTCCAAAAGTTCACGACGGACTACTTTTCAAAACTCGCCCCGGAGATCTTGCGCTCAATATTCGCATATTTCTGCCCCCATTGTTGCAACGAATACCAGTGCCCCTTTGGAGCACCGCCGGATTCAAACAGAGCTGAACACAATACAGCTCTGTACAATCTATGTCTAGTCTCGCGATGTTTTCTAGCCTCTGCCCAAGAGATACTCCATCATTCCTTCGATCCCTACTACGCGACTTGGGATCCTCCGAATCCGTGGGAGCGACGCCTCGAGCCATTTCTTCTGATCATGGCCTCTCGCCCAGACCTGGCTCGCTCTGTCAAAACTCTTTTTTTGAAAAGTCGCTTGCTTGAATCACTCGACTTTGATAAAAGCCGAATGGCTTTTGATACTTGTACTCGCGTTTTTGGAAGCAGTTCTCAAGAGCTCTATCGCAAAACTCGAAAAATTCGCTTGTCTGCCATAAAGCGGGCCTTTTTTCTAGGGACACGTACTTATACATTCCTGAGGCCTCAGGAATTTCTCCCCATAGTCGGAGACCAACTTCTGTCAATTCTGGTGGCTATTCTTCCGAATCTGAGTCACATTAGTATCGAGGAAGATCGTCGGTGGGAGTTCGATGTGTCGCCTGCTACTCTCGACAATTTGGGCGTCAGATCTATTCCTCTCAAGACACTCGAGACCGACCATGCTCTACCCAACTTGCTTGCTCGGGCCCCAGGGCTTGATACGTTGGTGACTGCTGCGTCATCCGAGTTCCCGAATATGCCTTGCCTGAGGAACCTTCACATTCGATCCAAAGATGCCGTTCGTGCCCCTGCCATAGAGCATCTTCTATCAGCATGTACCGGCACTCTATCCACGTTCTCCTACACATCATTCGACTCTGACATCGTGGGCGTGGTGACTCTCCTCGACAAACCAAGGTTCCATGCCAGTCTTGAGACTCTGCACCTTAACATGCTAAAGACCGATAGCAAGGGTGATCATAAAACGCCCAGCTTAAAGCAATTCACCCAACTCAAGAGCCTCTTCCTCCACACATATTTCCTTTACGGCCCTAGACAACCCACATGTTGCCGGACAGAATGCAAAGTCAAGTCTCTTTTTGACATTCTTCCGTCTGGCATCACCTCTCTTGATCTCTCGGAACGGACGCCGACGCCAGATGGCCGTATGTACGATGATCTGCTCATCTTATCCAAGGATGCGGCTTTCGCCTTCCCGCAGCTCCAGGAAATTCGAAGCAATGCTGATCATGTCTGCGATGAATACCCTCAGACCTTGTTTAAGAGCGTTGGGGTCGACCTTATATATCAGGATCCGACGATCTGTTGCTGGATAGACACAGTGGTTAGGATCATAGGCTCAGGTGATTGTTATCATTATGATCTTGGATATGGCGGTGGCGCTATGCCTTTGCCTAGTGAGCTCTCAGATGATGATTTATAAGATAGACAACCTATAAGGCTACCAGGTTTTCTAATAAGGCTCTAGATATATTTTTCTATATGATATGCTATTAAGCCAGCAAAGGTGAGGAAAATCTCAAATTCAATAGTTGCTATCCTTTGTCACAGCCTGATCTACCCCACGCGACAGGTGTCAACTATGCCGCAACCCCTGTTTTCATACCAGGATTATCGTGAAATCCCTCTTGTGCTGCCGTAAGGCCTTAAAGACCTTTGCGAAATAGCTGCCTCCTTGGCCCCATGGGGAGCCGGGGGCTACCCACAGATAACCATGTATAGCACTGGTTCCTCTGTCGATGGGGTGAGTAACCCTTCGGGCTCGGGGTCTGAGAGCCAGCAAACCGATCGAAAAGCCAGTCGATAAGCCAGAAACCCTCTCGTCGCTCTCGGGCCTGCCGTCTTTCAGCCAGCCACAAATTTTGTAGTTCAGGTTGAAATGTCGGCATTTCGGATAACTTGTGATGTATATGAGTGCCCAACAGACCTGATATGCACCGCTCATGTTTGCCTACGTCTGAAGTCTGTCCTTAGAAACCTGCATTGATGGAAGCCCAATCTTCCGAAAAGACCCCTCTCCAAGAGGAGGTTCGAGGGAACACTCAAGTCCCATCCTCCGTGAGTACAATCCATATCTAACCCAATGTTCTCATTCACCCGAGCAGATTGGCCAACCAAGATAGCGCAACTATAGGCTACGGAACCTCAAGGTACGACACCGCATCAGCGCCCATCGGTTCGAACGAGCCAGTTCAGTAAGAGAAAACTGTTCGGTCACCTGGCTCTCAGCATTGCCATCACGCTCCTCGTTGCCCTGGGGGTGAACGGATATCACGCTCTAGCATACTCTGAACAGAAGAGGACTCAAGCAAATGGGAGCTATGTATTCGAGTCTCAGATATCACGACACTGCTTTCAGCCGGCACCAAGATCATGGATTACATCGGTGCTATGTGGACGGGGCTTGTGGGCTGGCGATGTGGGCTCGTCCTCCTGGAGTACCGAGGACTCAAAATCAGCCAGCTCTCTGAGGTTCTCGGTGGCTGGCCATGGTTCAAGCTTCCAAGAGGTGAAGAGTGGCTCGTTGCCCTCATCTTCGCATTCATCCTACCCCAGAGCTTCATCGAGCCCCTCTTCTCAGGCAGCGTGGATTGGAAACTTGCTCTCGACTTCGCGCCTGCGACGACTGTCAGGAGCGAAGGCCCAACTGCATCAACTACCAAATGGTATTATTACAATATACAGGGCGTTGATAGGAAGACTGCCCTTTGTCGGGCGGGCGGCATGGCCAGCATTGCTTGGGGTGCCACCGACTCAGCATATTCCAAAGGGGGCTCAATCTCAGCACCTGGAGGACTCGCGTGTCGGCACCTAATGCCTACTACTGCTCCAGTGAACTCAACACTAGCCAACGCTACCCTCCCCTGTATCTACATCCACAATATCACCTGGTCTGATGATCAGCCCCCGGATGACGTTTGGGAATACGCTTGGTCGAAAACTGACGCCCTCAGCACTTTCGGTGATAGCCTAATTGTAATTGTAATGTATTTTTGCTATGCTGCTCAGAACTAGTCTAAACGCATCTCGCGATCCAATGAGCGTAATCCGACCTATCACAGTGCTGTATTCACAAAATGACCCACTTTTTCCTAGCCTTGGGAAAACGCTCCGCTCGGCCCGACGTTAAGCCGGCGAGGGGAAAACCTTCGGGCAACAACCCCTCCTTTGTCACGTGCTAAACCGGGTCCAACAATGATGTAATCTCTCAATCAAGCCCACTTTTCCTAGCCTTCTCATTGGCCGGCCGGTATACCACAGTCGATAACACTATTTTCCAAGTTACAGCTTGGTGTTGAAGCTAGGGTGGTTTTTTGGTAGTTAGGCCCCTTTTTTTTTTTTTTGGCTTTTTTGGGGTTGGGGGCTGCGGGATTTGAACCCACTACCTTTAGCTGCCTAGTTAGCTGTTAGGTCGGGCCAGTGACGCCTAACCGTTACGCCACAAGCCCCCTCGGTGATAGCCTATTTGCCTACGTTCGGCCCGGTGTGGCAGTCGCTTTCAGCCAGGATTTATGGGCATCGAACTCTACAGTAAAGGCAGACAGAAAGAAAGGGCGCGTCAACCTTTGCGGAGGCTTCGAAATGGAGCGGCAATATGACCGTCCTTCTACTTCTTGGCCGACAGACCTCTGTCAGCTGCAAGCCGATCTACGGGACGGCGTTTGGAAATTCCTCTATCTGATAAAGAAGCTCCCCGGCGTCTTCCAAGCCAATTCCAATGTATATAACGAGAACTGTATGGTTTGGCACAGTCTACTTCACAGCCGGTGAGATCCATGCCCCAGAGAGTGTGTACATTGCTCCCCGGGTCATCGAAAATACCACATCGACACCCCGAAAGCGAATAAAATAATCTCGGCCTCAAGAGAGGCTGAGATCTTCAAAGCTATCGAGCCGTCTATCTGGAAGACAGATTCCTTGTGGGTTATGCCTGATGCTATGGCCCAGATTGCCGTTATGAACACATCTATGCTACCCACCTGGGAGAACCTGAACAATTACCCCGCGACACTCATTCGCTACGCGTACATGCCAAATTGGGACATGTTTCACGCCTCATTCGAGGATACTGACACTGCTTCCTTGACTCTGCGCCCTGCTGAGCCTCGGCTCCAAGCGTCCGTGTCGTTTGGGAGACTGTTTTCATGGTTCGTGATTACGTTGTTACTACCCTTGACTGGTGTCATCTTTAAGTTCTTGCACCGCTCGTGTGACCGAGAAGTGATAGCAGATTCTGTGGCCATATTGTTTACGGATGCGTCTCGTGTGATTGAAGATCACCGTGATCTGACCACAATGTCCTACATCACCAAGGAGCACAAGGATAATGGGCCAATTCGGCTAGAGGGGTCAGTGTCCCATGCAGGCGGGTTCCAGTTGACTTTGAAGAGGAATGATGTGTAGAGAGAGGCTTAAGAGCATGCTCGAAAAGCAGGTTGCTAGAGGGAGAATTAGTACGATCAAGGCTGTAGGTTGTCTCTTGCCGGAATAAGCTCTCAGCCACATATCTCAACTGCAAATAACACTTCTAGCCCACAACTTAGACATCAATAAGGATCGAAGCTCATCACTGGCCATGTGACTTCAGTTGGTCTTACAGTGCTAAGAACAAAATACAGCCTTAGTCTTTCTGAGTTTGGAAGAAAAAACAGCGAATTGTACGGCCTTCGGCTTGCAGAAACCCTAGCCTCATGGTATAGAAGAATTATCTGATCGCGAAGTGTCGAGAGAGCCATGATCCTATTATATGAGGGTGTGAGCACAATTCTTTATATTCAGATAGAGCATATGATCCTTGCCAGGAAAACTAGACTGATCAGGACTAACTAGCATTCGGCAGATACACATCTACGAGAAAATGTATTCTCCATAAAGTGTCAAAGTTGAGGACTTGAACTGTAACTACTGATGGGGTTGTGCGATTGTTGGTGCAGCCCACGCATGTCATGTCAACCCTGCATGGTGTATATTAACAACTCAACCGCTTCCTTCCGCGGACAGATAACACTTCTCTCTAATAGGTGGATTGAAGCTCTCAATTGAATATGGTCTGTAAATAGTCGCGCAGAGAGGTAACTTGACCGGTGTCCTCTTGGCCCCTTTTTGTTTCCGAATTCTCCTCCATGACTTGATCGACTGTGCCAATCATGAAAGTCTCTTTCGAATTCTGAGAAAAGTATGCCAGAGCCATATTCTCTATGTCATTATTCTCGTCAGCAGGTGCTAGAGGGTCACAGAAATGGCTATACGGACTTCCTTAGCTTGTCCCTCAATAACCCAAATCCCCCGGCATTCCTAGAATGCAAGATGGACAACATCAGCAACGACCAGAGAGGATTTCTTGGAGTTTCCAGTAGCTTCTTTGCTTCCAGTGCTTTGCCGCAGTTGCAAGGGTCTTGATTTGCCCATTGCAGGCTGTTTGTGTAACAGTAAGCAGGAATCCAGCCACACCACACACCTGACCACTACCTACGTGGACCAGTCAAAAAGAGTTTATGGAAGCCAAGAGGGCATATTATGCCTAATAGAAACGGGCTGGTAGGGGTCCTTGGGCGCTTAAACGCCACTCACCCTTATGACTCAACACAGTACACGTCCAACACAGATGTGATGGGGGTTGAAAATGCAGTTGTATGTGGTCTGCCTCTGAAACACGTCTGCTGCGAAATCCAGTGGGCGCGCCCAATCTCCCTTGGGCTCGTCATTTTCATCCTTCTAACAAAATATATGCTCTGCTGAAGCAGAGAATCGCGCTGCAATACGCTCTTTGTCGCTGAATATACTTACCAACAGTCTCATTGTACTTTCCCAAGCACTACGTCACTCCCTTGCCTTTCCGCTGTCGCCGATCAAGTCCACATGTCCGACAATTCTCGTCATCTAAATCCCCGGTATCGGCGGCGGCACAAGATAGATCCTGAGCGCGAGGGAACTGATAAAGACTATGGAGCACACAAGCAAACATGGAGCGAAAGACTCACTAAATTCGGTCGCTTTCTGATCCAGATTGCCTCTCTCCAAAAGCCGATCCTCGGCCCACCGCATCGACGGCCTCCTCCCGACCGCAAATACCGTCATGACCACAATCGGCGCCGCCATGGTGGGACGAGAACCCCGCCTCGGGGACGCCACAAGAGCCTCCACAGGCTTCAAAGAGACCAAAGCTATCGTAGTAGTCGCAGGAAAGCCCCCTCCGGTTCAGAAACGGATCTTAGGGGGGACCAGGAAGACAAAGGCTCCCAGTCCACAGAAGTTGTACCGGCAGATCACTGGGATGCCTTTCCCGAGCCAAAGAATGCAGATGCTCCCCTAAGCTCTGTTACGCTGTGCCACAGTGATAGCCTCCAAAGGGAGGCCGCTATCGACGCTGATCTAGCACCTGAGACGTGGCCAGAGCAGCGAGAGGAAGCTTCCACCATTTCCCCTATTGGCTCTTCTGCCTCTGTCGACTCTCTTGACTCTGTCGAGTCAACAGACTCTGTCGACTCTGCTGGCTCTGTTGACTATATCGACTCTACTGTTTCCTCTTTAACTCAGGGGAATGAGTGTCAGCTCAAAGTCTTATCAGACAATGGCACCCTTGAGGCTGAGAGTCTTGACTCTCCGCATTCGTCTTCCCCAACCACACTGCCAGCTTTCCTCTATCCCGGGTCAATTGTCAGGAGAAAGGTAAAGGGTGATCTCCATCCTCATACCGTCCTCCACATCGAACAGGAGGAGAACAAAACCGCAATGATCTGGACATGTATCTGCAAGAGTCGTCCTCGGCTCTGGAAGATTCGACAACAATATGGGAACGTAAACAAGGCGAAAAGGCACTTCATTTACTTCGGTGGCATAGAACCCAACAAGGGTTTCAAAACCGATGGCATTGAAATGCCAACAGTCCCCGAAGTCGAGATCCAAGGCCCTCTCATGCCCAAATGCACGTACCTCGAGCTTAGCTCGTGTCAGGCTTTTGAACCTGGAGATTTTAAGTTATTCTCCGGTGGCCCACGCCATCTAAAGCCTTCAAGTTTGGACAAGGTTATAAACGAACTCTCCCAAACAAATACCAAACATACATGGTTGCAAAAACAAAAAAGAGTCCTCCTGGGAGCGTCCCCGTCGCGCAACCGGAAATACTCATGAAAGAATCTTCGCGTAAGAATCTTCGACCTGTCAAAAACATCACTCCAGCCTAGGCGCACTTCTATCTCCAAGTATCACAAACGATGACGGAGATGAAGACGCCCAAGGCAAGTTTATGACAGCCCAGGAACTCCCCAACATCCACGGGGGGTTCAGACCGTTTACTCGGATATTATTTTATTCATTCGATTCGACATGAGTAGCTAATCTCAGAGGTTACGGTTTTGCCTATACGAGCAATTCCGTCGTTATGAAATTCGCTAGTGTTGGTGTTCATGACCCGTCACGTCTGTATGACGCCGAGACACCAACTTCTCCTTTCGAAAGAAAAAAATAATTAAAAAACTCTCTCACTCTGGGGAAAGGAAAGAATAAATTAAAAGACACCTAAAACTATCCTTTAAATGAAAGGAAATAATTAAAGAATTAAAGAAATTGGGTTTTGCTTACCAGCCAGAAGATGGAATGGAAATTATTTTGATATTTTAAGAATTATCACACACTCATTAACACGCAAATAAATAGTTAGACCTACTTTCGTTAACGAAATGAATTCACATGTTGCTTTATTTTCCCTCATTGAATCCTTGCAGACGTTCCCTGCCGGTTCAGATGGTTTGTGAATATAGTTGAAGTGCTGAACATGGCCACCTGGAGTGAGTGACTCGATATAACACTGAAGACATGACATGAGGCTTAATAAATACCTCTTAGAATAGAGATCTCACAACAATCGAATATACCCTATCAATGGCATCTTTGCAGGCGGCTCTGTTCAGCTCTTACTTCGTTTTACACCATTTAAAGTAGTAAATAGGTCAACGACTGAAGAGTACCCTTCCTTGGTTGGACTGACATCGTGAATCTGACGACTGATTCGAGTCCAGCGGCGCGTTCATTCAGTCCAAAGATGTTGTTGTACCATGTCGAGGGTATGCTGATATCAACAGGACTGCTGCGACCAGAGGAAGTCCTACAACGAAATAGACCCAGAACAGCCCCTTTCCAGGTAGAAAGTCACCTCCCATGCTAAACAAACTCGCAACCCACAATAACGGAACAAAAACAAGCGCTATATAAGTCAGGCGCTTCGCATTGATGACTTCTCGGATCGAGCGTCTAGAGTCCAGAATCTGAATCATTGAAGTTGCAACAGTGATAATTTGATCAAATGACTGACTGTAAAGTTCCAGCTGTCGCTGCATATAGCGAATGTCTTTGGCGACCAGCTTCCAGTGTTTCTGGCCCGATTCATTATCTAGCCAGTAGTCAATGAGCCCTTCAAGGGCGATGAGCTTGTGTTGGCTCTGTTTGCTGCGACGGCGCCAGCGCTGAAGGTCGATGATATCGTCATTATGAAGCCTGCGGGCAATATCATTCATGGAATACTCATAGTACTTGAAGTATCTGCTGATTATATGAATGTATAGGTTCCATTCTCCGAGGATGATGTGTACTGGATAGTAGGCTAGTGATAGTATGGCTGGACTGTTCAGGTTGAATTGGGAAGGGTTGGCTTCGAAATGATGTATGAGACAACCGAGGAGCGAAGAGCTATCCCACACAGGCTCATCCATCTGACTCAAGGCATCTTTATGTAATTCTGACAGAATAAAGTCCTCCATCCCACCGTGTAAACGTGCAGCTGGATATGTTGTTGTTAACCCATACTTGCGCCGTCCGATTACATGGTTGATTGGTGGGTCGACGAGTACCAGACCAAGAGAGAAGTCAGTGTCGTTCTCAATCTCATTTGGGGGAATAGACCTACAAAGCCGCACGTCGTTTACCTTCTTGACGAATATGGAACAGCAACACCGCGCTAGCCCCAACGTCCTTCCAGAAAGTACAGGGAGACTGCGAATGTTTCGAGATATGTTTGCATCACTCTTGGATGCATAGGTTATGCCGCTAGATATAGCAGAGCTGCCCAAGTCTACAACTTGCTGATAGTGGATGTTGACATATCCCCGTTCAGCGCTGGTGCAAGGTAGCATTGCAAGAGATGGTGGCAGTGGTGCTTTTTCAATATCTTGAAAATTGCTGATGACATGGTCTGCAAAGAACAAAGGATCAATTTGAAGAACCTCTCCAAGTAAGCAAATTAGACGCGGGCCAATGTCCTCTACCAAGAGGACTCGTGAAGAGATGAATGGGTCTGCGCGAGTGACTTCAGAGATGTTGTTGTCTGAAATTTCTATGAACTTGGGTCGTAGATTTGAGGATGAAGAGAGTTCTAATAGATGCAATTTGGATTTTTGTCCGCGTGGTTCCACAAGGTACTCAGCCAGCGGACCAATACAGGGATTTGTTCGCGTCCGACGGCGAACATATTCCAGATATGGGAGTCTACTCATCATCAAAACGATCGAGTTGCATGAACGCATCAGAATTTGTGTGGACAAAGGCTGGGTTTAAGAACTTGATCAGGCATTTGGAATTTACATTTTCTGCCTAAAACAGGATCCCGGGAAATGATAGCCCTGTGTAACAGGCCATTCTGACTAATATAAGCTCGTAAAGAAGCAAGACTTAAGAGATTTATTATAAATACTAAATAGTTCAACTTCATATAAAAGTGCAATTACAAACTATGATAAGTTCTCCTGGAGAAAAGGATATAAGTTACTTTTTGCTCTTTCTCAGATTCAGCAAATATTGGGTTCTTAGCACTTTAGGACAAATTGATGTCACATGGTCAGCGATAAGCCTCAGTCCTACGGTCTATCAATTCTCCTTCTGCCAATTCGCTCTTCGCCACGACCACTCTTCAATCTTCTCATTCGCCTTCCGCTGCACCTGGACGTGGCCCCGATCACCTAATTTCATCACTCGCTCAGTATAGGTACTCTTCATTCTCTCTTCGACTCGTCCAAATGGGCTTCTCCTCCATGAGAGGGGTCTCCAAGCGGGGTCCCTCTCTTGATAACGGCCAACAATTACGGCTCAGGACCAAGGTTGATGGTCTCACCAGAAGCAGCAACGCTAACCAAGACTTTTCCGAGGCCTTCGTGCGAGAAATATGGCCAAAAGTGGATTTGGACTATAAAGCTATGGCTGAAGATATTGCTGCCGTATGCAAAACACAGCTCGATGAACGTCGTATTCCTGCTTTCGCTGAGCATAGGGTCAAATCCCGCGACTCCATCTCCAAGTCACTGGAGCGCCGAGAGCTCCATCGCATTAAGGAAGGCAAAGGTCCGTACAATGGCTTCAGCGACATCCTCGACGACCTTCATGATCTTGCGGGTATTCGCCTCGTTGTTGACTACCCTCGTGACCTTGAAGCAGCCTCTTTGTTCGTCACCGAGTCCTTTCACTCGAAAAAGCAGCCCAATATCTTCACTTCAAACCGCGAGGTTGGTCGATCGTGGAAGGTCTGGTTCGGAGCGTATGAGTGTACCAATCATCACGTCACGGCATCATACAAACATGACAACCCTCTTCACATCTACCATGATGTCATCTTCGAGATCCAAGTAACAAGCCTTCCTGCCAGCTTGTACAACAGAATCGCCCATCCTTTGCTATACAAGGGCGAGACCGGGCCACTGTCGCGGGGTGACGAGATTGTGATCGATCTTACTAAAGGACTTGCCCTTTGCTACTCGCTTTGCCTGTACTACAAGGCAGAGAAATTGGAGGAGAGGCAGATACATCACATGAGGCAGGCGGCTTCTCAAAGCAAGACTAATTCAAACGTCAACAGTCTGGCTTGGATGTTACCTAGCATCCCAGGACTGGACTCCGCAAATACCCAGACCAAACCCATCCCCAGAGAGACCTTCAAACTCGCTATAGACGGCCTGCCAGCCCATGACGAGACCCAAACCTGTGATAAAGCTTGGGAGTCGCTTCTAGGCTTGCTAAGGTATGCTCTGTTTGTCGAGTCCGGCGCAGATAACTCACAAGTACTCTAGCCAGGAGATCCGAGAGATTGGCCAGCCCCCAATCAACTTGCCAAGTGCTGGAAAAGCGCGCTTCGATAGCGGTGACGTCCATTCAAGTCCAAGGTGTCTAGAAGGCACCCAAACAACTGTGCGACAGCATATCCACGATTGGATCAGCGCCCAAGATCAGGTAACCTTACTATGGATTCACAGCCCAGCAGGAACTGGCAAGTCCACCTTGGCTCGGACCATAGCTGATGAGCTTGCCAATACTGGTCAAATTGCGGCTGGTTACTTCTTTAAAAGGGGAGACTTAGGGCGGAACAATGCGTCTCGGGTGTTCCCTACCATTGCAAGCCAGCTAATATCAACAATTCCTCACTATGAATCCTCGTTGCGCAAATCATTGGCAGCATGTCAGAACCCTGACATAGAGAGCATGCGCCTTGATCAACAGTTTGGTATCTTACTTGAGACTCCGCTGTCAGAAATTGATCAAGTCTCATCCACAAAGTTAATCATCATCGATGCGCTCGATGAGTGCGCCAATTTAGATCGAGTAACTGAGATTACGAGTCTACTCCACCGATTAAAGGATCTGAACGCATTGCGCGTTCGCCTCCTTATAACTAGCCGCGACGAGTTTCCAGTTCGCAAAGCAATAGATCAATTGCCGCACCAGTCCATATCATTGGCCGCAGACTTTCGCAAGGATGCAGCTTCTGATATTGAGGAGATGCTGAAACACGGCTTCGCAAAGATTAGAAGGGAAACTGGGATCAAAGAGACATGGCCAACAAGCCATCAATATCATGAGATACTGAAACGGGCAACAGACCCCTCTCCTCTATTCATCTACGCAGCTACTCTTCTTCGATTTATACATGACGGGTCGCGGCGAGGCTTTCCAAAACGGCGTTTAGAGAGTTGGCTCAGCAGATCGCAGAGGGATTCTTTTGCAACACAGCTCGACGAAATCTACTCTGCGGTTTTCGATAACCTTGACCTGGATTGTCAAACTGGCAAGCCTGGATTCCTTACAAGCCTCGAAAAGGATGAATTGCAAAAGATATTGGGGGCCGTAGTGATTGCAGCTGAACCCCTGACGGCGGGAGCGTTGGAAGACATCTTGGGCATGGAGGCTGGTACAGTTCAGCACTGGTTCTTGTCCTTCCATGCCGTTCTCAACGTCCCAGTGGATTCTACATTCCCAGTAGAAGTTGTCCACAAATCATTCAGCGAGTTCATACTAAATGAGGGATACTCAAGGACGAAATGGTTCTGTTCTGATGAAAGAGAACTTCACCAATACCTAGCAGAAAAGTCTATCGACTGTCTTTGGAAAATGCTGCGACAAAACATATGCCAAGTACAAGACTTAGGGGTATCGCGGGCAGACATCAACTCAGTCATAGTCAACAAATATATGTGTCGGGGCCTTCGGTACGCCGCACCATACTGGTCTCACCACTTACTCAAGGGCCATGAGGACTTGTTGCATAGCCATCACTTGTGTTCATTTCTTGATGAACACTTTTTGCACTGGGTTGAGTGCATGGCGATTATGGGTAGGATAGGTTCTGCGTGGAAAGCTATCAATTCAGTATATGCAGCTGCTATGGTAGTCTGAACCTCCCTGAAACAAAAGCCATTCACTGATATGTGTTCAGAAGCTTCATACCTCATCACCTCCGACTCCCATCTGCTTCCTAAAGGACGCTCGACGGTTCCTCCTCAAACACTCTGCCCTGATACACGAGAATCCACTGCAAGCCTACGGCGCGGCCCTTGTGTTCAGTCCAGCTCAAAGCATCATAAGACAGATGTTCTGGAAGGACCGACTTTTGGGCTTGATAGATATCCAAGGCATATCCAAGCACTGGAATGCTTGTTTGAGAGAGTTTCCTAGTGCAGGAATGGGCGAAATCGATGCTGTTGCTATATCCCCAGACGGGGAAACCCTTGCTTTCGCCTGTCGCTCAATGCAAGACCCTCGCCCATCCCCTCGGGTAGAACTTTGGCATATAGGAACAGGAGCTCAGATTGAGGTTTTTGGCATGGAAAGTCGGACTTTATCTCTAACATGGACTAAAGACGGAGTCAATCTATTGTCTCTCTCGGTTCAAGGTAAGGTCCTGGCTCACGACCTTTCTTCTAAGAGAGCGAGTGCGTTTGGGTATTCACCATACTCAAGTTACGCGAAATACTCTCGTGCTGGTATACATCTGTGTGGGGTAGCTGCTGTGAAGGCAACTGAGCACCTCACTGGTGATGGGTGCTTCACTGACATGTTGTACATTTGGAATTACCAGACAGGAGAGACATTCCAAGTTTTGAAATTCGGACGAGTAATCGTCCACGACCTGGCCATCTCGCCTGACGGGGCTCAAATTGCCATCGCGCTGACGGATTGGAATCCGCGCCCGTCAAAGCGATCTGTTCGACTATTAGATATCAGGACCGGGTCGTGCGTCTATAGTTTCTTACATGATAGCCACAGCTTACAGAGCCTGGCATACTCACCTGATGGGTGTCGACTTCTTATTCAGACTGGATTCGATCTAAATATCCTCACCCTTGATACTAAAGCTTGCGAGTGGATGAGAGCATTTGGAACCGACCATGGTCGAGTAATGGCGTTTCTGCCAGAAGGAGAAAGTATCATCTCGAGATACTCTGACTGTTTCAGGATCTTGGATATGGAGGAGCTTCGAGGCTCTATCACATACCAGGAACCACAGACTGCCTTAGAGACTGTCAGCGTTCTTGTCGATGTCAATCATGTTGCAATCTCCCCAAATGGCCAGTATCTTGCGTCCGAAGATGGATCCTATGTTCGCCTCTGGTGTCTCCCGGATGGCACGTACAAGGGATGCATGGATGTCCATTTCGATACCATTGGGGCGCCTGATGATTTGAAGATACTAAGTTTCTCATCAGATGGTGAGTCTCTTATATTATGCGCCAAAAACATGGTCTACGTATGGGTAATAAAGGAAAGTAGACAGCCGGAGCAGACCTTGGGAGGCTTTGAACCCCTAATCCACGCCCAGCTCATGATATACTCTGACGACCACAATCTACACAGAGCTCTGAGCCCAGTGTATTACAGGCCTGTGGCGAGCGGCACTACAATTCGCGCATCATGGGCCCATGGAAGGACCGTAGCCATTCATAACTACAACATGCTCGAAGTCTGGAAATTGGAGCCCTTTGTTGAATGTAGTTTTGTTGTCAAGATACCAGACGGCCACCGTATCATGGCAGTCGCGATTTCGGCGAATGACAAGTACTTGACGGTGGCCCATGGCCCAACTTTGCAGGTTTGGGCCCTAACGGATCCCTTGCAGGCGATACATCTCAGGCCAATCGAACAGGTCGTTGCAATGGCGTTCTCCGCAGACGGCTCTATTCTGGCCTTTACTTCGTTCCACGCCATCTGGATCTGGACCACCATGTCATCTGAGAGTCCAAGATGCCTTTTCCGGCATGAAATATCTCGAGCCCCGTTTCAGTTACAGCCTGAAGACTTTCCCACAAGGCTTCCGGTGCTAGGCTTTGCCTCAGCAAGTAAGACTTTGGTCGCAGCCATATCATACCCGATCCCTTCTGTGATCCTCTGGGATGCTTCAATTGGCTTCCAGTTTCTAAAGACTCAGCCACGTAATGGAGGTTACTCGAATCTCTTTTTTTCTAAGGATGAGACGCATGTTTATCTAGATGGTGGATCGTTCATAGATTGCTATCGAATCAAGCCAGAGCTGCCAGAGCTTGCCTCGGGGGGTTCAGACAGAGAGATCCAGATATCAGTTGATGAGGAGTGGATATACCGCAATGGACAGAGATTCCTGAAGTTCACGCTAGAGGATTTGACTCATGTTTTGTATAGTTGTAATTATCTTGCTGTGGTAGACTGCAGGAGACTGATGTTACTTCACTTCGAATAGACAGCGAGTCTATTATCAAGTTTGGTCACATCTAAAATTTCCACTTCTATTTTACATCAGTAGTTACTCTTATCGCCCACCTGAATTTCAAATAAATCAATTCATATGTCGAGTTAGTTATCCGACATAAAATGCTTTTGTGACTGAACTTTGCGGCTTAGCTTCCTAGTCCATCTGGACTTTTCTATAAACAATATGATAAATATACATCCAGGTTTTAACCCTACAAAGGCGCAGACATCTCGAAACTCATATCATAGTTGAAAAAGAAATCACCCGGTAGGTCAGGGAAGAAAGCATCAACCCCTGAAACTCCCGATATCCCCGTATCAACATTCTGATCCATCTCAACCCCCAACGGCGGGCCCATATCCCCTGGCATCTCCAGCTTGAGCGTCTGTGCCATCCTCTCAAGCCCACCGGTCATGAGATTCGCCAGATGCCACTTCCCAGCTGGCTGCGACCGAAACTGCTGCACCAGTCCCATGATTAGTTCGTACACTTTATCTCGTTCGATGAGATCGTGGTATTTTGTCGCGACTTTTGTGAGAAACATTGAGGCGAATGCTGTCATGGAGTGGACGTATGATGGCATCCCCACGATGCCGAGGGCTACGTCGGGGTCGTTGACGAATTTGTCGATGATTGTTGTGGCGGCTGTTATGCCGTTTAGAGCACAGTCGAGGAAGTAGTGGGGGATATGTTCGTCTTTAGAGAGGCCTCGAAAGACGTGGGAGTATAGGTACAGTTGAGCGAAGTTGTAATGGAGGATAATGCCTTTTCTTGGGAAGCCTCCGATGCCAGGCCAGCGTTCTGATACACGTTAGCTCCTATAGTCTGGCGCCTCGAGTGAGTTGAAGGGCTTACCTTGTACTTGATCTGTCCAGAATGCAAACCACTGATCAAGCTGTATCCTAAAATGCGAAATATGGTTCAAATGCAGCCTCGGTATCGGCTTCCCCTTATTCGCAGTGAACAACTCCCGAATACTCCTCAAAATGCTCACGACAGTCACCTGACTCAACAACCGTCTATCCTCCTCATGCGAAACAGCACAATGCAAGAAATCCGTAGCGCCCTGCGTCGAAGGATCCTCCTGCACTATCGACGGTCTGCCATACTGCGTCGCGAGCTGCTGATCGCAAACGCATAGTATGTACCAGATCCTCGCACACTGCGCATCTTCAGTGCTAGCTTTTTCAATAGCTCTGTCGTAGCTGTTGTGAAGATCGAACTCAGCGGCTCTTCGGATCGCGTGGCCTGATAGCATCCATGATAAGTCGCTGAGCCAGTAGCACCCAATGCACAGGGCGCGTAGATAATCGCGACTTAAGCGTCTTTCGAATATTGACGTCTCGAAGAGTCTACGGAACTCGGAGCTTATTACGGGGTAGATGTAATCTGCTGTTGAGTCGTGGAGAGCTGCTACTGTGAGGACTGCTACGAGAAGAAATTGGCTCTTCTGTCTGCATTCTTGCATCGTCTCATAGGGGCATCCAATGAGATAGATATAAGGATCCAAGCGTTTTCTGTAAAAGTTGAAAAGTCGTTCTGCGTCGGCTAATGAAATGAGACGTTTCGTAATCACATCTTCCATACCTGGATTCTGCTGCGAATTCATATCATCCGGTGACCGAAGAGCGCGTAGTTTTGTGAGGGTATATAGTGAGTGAATAGGCGCGTAGGGAACATCGTCGTCTTCTGGCATGAGCTTTGGTGAGTTGTCGCGTGAGGGGACGTGATGGCCCTTGTTTGACAGGCTTGGTGATTCATCTTTTGGTCCTTCTGCTGATCCGGAGAATGAGCGGAGGGGTGGTAGGTCCAGGTCCAGTCTGCCGGCTACTTGCTTCAGGAAATTGTGCATCTGTTCGAGATCTGAAACCACATCTTGAGTGAATCTGAAGACTATTAGTAAGATGAAGTGTTGAAGAAGGGAGTTACTGTACTGTGACTTTTCATCGAGAATCGTCTGTAGATTCTTCCCCAATACACAACCAAGTCCCTTCTCCGCACATCGTCGACAAGGCGGTCCATTCTCATCAATCAGACACTTGATCTGCTCATCATCAGCAACACTCCATCACACCACTTGCACGCCATACCTTCTGTCTTCGACACGCCGTACAAGCCTTGACCTTCCTCGAGATCTGCGGCGGGAACTGATTCTCACCATTCTCAGCCTCAGACCAGCTTCGTTTCGACATCTTGGCAGGCCGCGTCGTCAATTCCGACTCCATCTAAGCTGAAGAGTAATGTTTGGCGTCTGGTTGGCGCGTTCCGAATCTGGGGAAGTTCGGAACTAGGCTAGGTTCTGCGGGGTTTATATAATCCGGGGCGGCGGCACTTCCGAGGTCCGAGACCTGGCATGATATGCTTTCCGAGATGTGAGATTTGGTGATATCGGGGAGCTCGGGGGGACTACCCACCGATTTTGTGCATACGGAGCGGGTCGATAGGTCGGTGATGCGGCGTGGTACAGGCGGAACAGATCCACTTTTGCCGGTTACACTGGATTTGCGATTTGCTTCACTCGGGATATGTATTTGTAGGCGCAAGACTTATTTCCATCTGACTACTTATTTCCGAGCATCTAGTTGCTGCCTTGGAGGTATCTAGGCTTATCTGGGTCAAATCCGACAAGACAATTGACCGTCTCGTTACCCTCACCACTATCATTGATCTGATCACCCTTGGGTCCACGCCACTTCCCTGTCAATTTGATATACCCATCCAAAGCATTGTTCAGCATATGTCCAACTTCAAGAGCCTCAGCTGCGCGAGTATGAGAGTAATACGTCAACAAACTCTGAGCCGCTTTTCGCTCTCCCTGCTTGATCATAGTCAACGCTGTCTTTTCCACCCAACCTTCGACCTGGACGCGAGAAGCGCTCTCGAAACTCTTAAACATCTCTGTCACGATGGGGTGGTATTTGTTTGGGTCTGAGCACATGTAATACAGCACACGCTTGAAGATGCGGCCAGCAAACTCTGAAGCTTCTTGCAGTTGATAGTCTGGGTTGAGGAAGCTGCTTGAAGCGCCGGTCGTCAAATATCGATGTTCGCCGAACTCAGGAGGGACGGACTGGACGCCTAGCCACCATGGGACGAAAGGTGCAGCGACAGAAGTGGCGGGGGCGTTCCAAATTCGCAACATGTCCCGGTCGATTCCATCGTGTAGGCTGACGACTTGTCCATAGCCTGCTTCATCGTCTGCAATGCGAGGATCTCGCACTCTCTCCATCATCTTGGCTTCAGTCACAGGAACCATCGCAAGGGTGGCGTTTTCCAGCGCTGCCTGTGACATGAATTTGTAGCCTCCATCACGAGCCTTGTGTCGAGGATCCTGGGGCCCATAAACGTCGAAGATATTGAAGGATTTGCCGGAAGTCTTGTTCCACCAGCCCTGCTCAACAGCAAATGACACAATGTTATCAGAGCCAGCATAGTCTGGGTTGTTCTTGAAGTTGGTAGGGAAGTCCTCAATGTATCCAGGGTAAAGGACTTTGACATCATTCGGACCAAGACGCTGAGCAGCCCAGAGCTTCTTGCCGCCAGCCATCTCCCAAACAACCCAGCCCTCATCCTTATCAGCAATGAGGTGAGAGTTGCCACCATAAGTCGCTTCACCGTACTTCGCCATCAGATCACCAATGATTTCAACACCCTCACGAGCGCTGCTAGCTCTTTCCATGACAATTCGAGCAAAATCGCTGTACTGCACACCACGTTGAGGATTTGGCGTCATCTCTAGAAGCTCATCTCGATTATCAGCCCAGACATCACGAACCGTCACACCCTTCTCATTCAAGCCACCATTCGTCAACGGCGCAGGAAAACCCTCAAAGTCAGAGTACTCCATACTCATGTACCGGAACGTATGGTTCACTTGCGGAATCTGAATGAGCTCTCCAGGGTACACAGCATCTTTGGTGACGCCAACAGTAATCGTCGAATTGGGAGGATGGTCCCGCGCTGGGAAGATCTGAAGCCAGTGGCTAGAAACTTCTTCTCCAGTACCTCCGACGATGACACTCCCATCTTGAGTGAGATTCTTGCCAACGTAGAAGGCATAGCTCGCTGAGGCCGGACAAGCCAGCCAGAGCGTAGCCGCGAGTGTAGCGTAGTTGAACATGGATTCTTGCCGCGAGAAAAGGCACAAGGAAGAAAAGAGCGCATGAGTAGTATCATGGTTTACAAGTGTATCTATAGCTTCATGGTCTGCACGTGATCGTCGCTCAATTACTCAGTAGGGAAGCATGAAGCCGACCTTAGCTTGAACGCTCTCCGTAAACCGGCTTGGCGTGATGGAGCAATGCTGGGTTCATGCTGGGAAGTTGAAGGGTAGGATCGAGCTAAAAAGATGGAATTGTCGAGTATGATTGAGCTAAATGGTGGAAATGGAGAGGTTGGCGGCCGTTGTTATCTCGGGGAATAATCTGGGGCTGATTGATTGACTGGAGGAATAAGCTTAACATCGGCAAACTGATACTGAGTGCGATGTTCGCCGACGCCTACGTTATCAATCGGCGTACAGATGAGAATGCGATCTTCAGGGCTCTAATAAAGACTGAAGGCAATGATCACTTGGGTACAAGGCAGAAATGTTTGAATAAGTATTTATTCGTAAAGCAAAAAACTCCAAATGGCTATAATAAATATGCCTCAATTAAATGCGCCGCCCATCATGAATCATTTCATTCCCTTTGTCCAGCAAAGTAAAAAAAGTATTTATGCGAAAACAGACTCAAGAACCAGCTCGAAATATCTCGATCGAGATTGAGGTTGAGTTCGTGGTGTAGGTTGCGCCCGAATTGTCTCCCTGTTGTACTGACGGCTCAGCGAGCGGCCTGCAACTGTAGCGCCTCCAACGGTCAAGACGATAGGGAGGACCCTTGATGCTTCTGTTAGTATAAAAATAGGCGATTGGTTGAGGTGGAGATACTGACTTGGGAGCGATGTGGGCGGAAGTGGCAGCGGGAAGCATTTTGATGGTTGTTGTATGCTTGATTGAAGTTGTTTTGTTGGAGTGGGTGTTGATTGTAGAGTGTCTTGTTTGGTCGTGTTCTCAATTGTGAGTGCTGATGATGAGATACTGAACTGGAAATGAATGACCATTATATAATTATCGACAAAATGCTATTTCTCCTGGTTTTCCGTCCCTGGCTCTACAGCATCACACGTTATGACTGCCGGTGGTTCGATGATCACCATTTGGTGTGCCGTGACAATGACAAGAGCCGGGCCACCCATGTCGGGCATTATCGGGGCCCCCCCAGACTCGAAACTCTGGAGAAATACTCCGTAGCTTTCGGCGCAATTATAATGCCGTTGTGATACAATTCTGAAAACACCATGATTGTTTCTAGAGTGCTATATCGACTCATTTACAAGTTTCATAGCTGAATTATGAAGTGTTTGTCGTGTAGAAGCTAAAGTGCCAAGACTTCAGAAAACCGTGTGATTCTCAGCCACGGCGCCCACCGATAGGCTCAGTCTTGTGACAGCACCTGTCTACGTCAGTTGCCTCACCCCCAAACTCTAGAACCAGCTGATGGAAGCCCAACACTTCACTCTCAGTCTCATTTACATCTCCGGCATCCGGGATATTCTCGCCTCGAGTTTCCCCAGACCGGTGGTGCATTTCCAGACGGTACCCTAAACTTACGAGGCTGTATGTGATGCTACACTAAATCTTACAACTTCCCCGCGTCCAGCATCTATAATCGCATGACTTTTGTGGTATTGTTTGAGGAGGTGTTGTATCATTGGTCGGTTTGCTTGCCGTGGGACTATCCGACCTTCTGAATCTGGCCAGTCTGGGTCTTTATAAGTCCTGAGTGCCGTTTTGAGATGCATTGACGACTTCACATGTCTATGACGAAACAGTTGTTTTATTCATCTACGTGTTTTACTGAGTTCGATCTCTGGAAGTTGTTTCCCGAAGGTTGAACATCGTATGTTTTCAACATCTCAACCAATATCAATGCTACCTTCAACATCTCGAACAGCCTTGGCCCGAGCATAACCGCCTTGGAATAGCCAGAGAGGAGACATTTGAAGATATTGGATGCTACTCCATGTGCTATACACCAAGGCATCTTGTGAGTAACCGAGGATGCTTTGCTTTCGGATGTTGAGAGTTCCGGACAGAGTCGTCTTCTCATGCACTGCAACCTGCTTCAAACGCACAAGACTGCAGCGGTCAGCCAAGTGTGAACAGGAAGCTCTTTTTGTTTTCCGAAATCGAGGCGATGTTGAGCACAGAATCACTGTGAATAAATCAGAGGCGATAGTGAAAGAACTCGATTATAAGGCGGCATTATTACTCCTCTTGTCTGAAGCAAGGCTATAGCAAAGCTTATGTCTAAAGACAAGATATATAAATTAGAACATTAGCCTCTTAGAAGCTGCTATCCAGAAGACTATAGAACGCCACAATAAGAAGATATATTTAAATAAAAGGCTTTTCTTAACTTATCACAGCAATTTAATACAGAACGACAATGACCTGTGTCGTGAGAACATAATGCAGCTTTATCAAAGTACCGGATGAATCATGGCCGTCAAGGAGTAAAAGAATAGAAGCTAGCAGTTCTTTACATGGCGCAAATAAAAGATAAAAGAAGGGTTCTGTCAGTAGTGAAGAATTGCAAAAATGACAAGACTGGGATTCGAACCCAGGCCCCTTTCGAGACTGCGAATCGTTACTAGTTCGAATCGAACCTGAACACAGCGCCTTAGACCGCTCGGCCATCTTGCCTTGAAAGTCATTCGCTGAGATAGTCGTATAACAAGGCCGAGCGAGGCAGGGTGCAGAGAGAAACATCTCGATGCTCGTAAGATAGGCCGGCGTATTAAAGAGTTCGGACAATGAAGGGCATCTTCTAGCATTGGGACCAAGGAAATTGTCTTTAGCTTTGTCTTTTGTGTACACCATTGCATTCTATGACCAGACTGGCGGTACGTAAGTCAGCGCCTGTATCCGTAGTCGGATACAATTATGCAACACCAGGACCTCGCAAGGTCAATCGGAGTGTAACCCAGAAGATTGATGTACCAGCAGTCTTCTGAGGACAGAACTATTCCGAAGCAAGGGCTACATCCCAAGTTACCCGCTGCCGCTTAACATGACTATTACATCGAAGAAAACATGATGCTGTCCCCGCCTAGGTACCCTACAGTCCCGGCTACAGATGGCCGACAGAATGGCAACAGAACTTTCAGTTCAGCTCTTGTTATCTCCAAGATCAGATATGGTCCAGTTATACCATGGTGTTTTATCTCTGCGTCAGCTATAAATAAATGTTCGCGATCTCATCCGGTTTCAGGAATTCTTCATTGACGGAGTCCATTGGCTGCCCGGAGTTGTCGGGGATAGCACATAGACTAGGAAGGCCAGTCAACAAATGTCAACAAAACGGGAAATGCAGCTCAAGAGCGACATCGCAACTCCATGGTAACCCCGCGGGATTGTGATGTGATGTCACTCGCCGTCGCGTTATATCCTGAAGCCGATGCCAATGTCGGTGCCGATGACCCCACCTCAAATCCGGGCCGCCGATGGAGGGTCTCACGGGAGCCAAGCAAAGACGCAGGCTAAAGATACCAGCTACAAAAGTCCGGGATGACCGACTGCAAATAAGAAAATCCTACCTATCTAAGAAGGGATAATAAAACTCAGCTGCATGATTGCCCTTATCGACGCAATTCTCGTAAAGCGAGCTAGAAAACGCCCAAAAGCGTCAAAGCGGACCGATGACGGCAAAACCGGCTGCAAGATCAAGCTTGGCTCCTCGGTAGCTACGGAACATGAGCAACGACGTCATCATTCCAGCGAAAAACATAAAACACAACAAACGCGCAATTCTACGCAGTGCAGCACAGCTTTGGAGCAGGCAGATTCAGTAATTGAGCGACATTCATCATGGCTACGAAACAGTCCGAAGTGCCCAACTTCACCATCAGCGACTATGTCAAGTTCTTTGGCGCAGGCGCCCTCGCTGCGACGTCTACTCACGGTGTAAGTCGCATGCTTCACATACTCACAATCGCAAACTGACGAGATAAAAGGCCGTCACGCCAATTGATGTCGTCAAGACACGGATCCAGGTCGACGATGCCTTGAAGGGATACAACATGCTCTCAGCCGGTCGCTGCATTGTCGCCAAGGAGGGCGCCTCGGCGTTACTGACTGGCTTCGGTCCAACTGCTGTGGGCTACCTCGTACAGGGCGGTGCCAAGTTCGCTGGTTACGAGTTCTTCAAGAAGAAGTACATCACTATGCTTGGAGGTCCTGAGAAGGCTGTCGATCACCGAACGGGCGTTTATCTCACTGCCAGTGCATCGGCTGAGTTCTTTGCTGATATTCTTCTGTGCCCGCTCGAGGCCACCCGAATTCGACTCGTTTCGCAGAGAGGATATGCCAATGGTTTACTATCGGGTTTTACGAGAATGGCGCGTGAGGAGGGCTTCAAGGGCTTCTACTCTGGCTTTGTTCCTCTGCTGTTCAAGCAGATTCCTTTTGCTGTCGGTCAATTCTCTGTTCATGAGGCTGTCAACGAGGTCATCTACCGCGCAATCGGCCCCGAGCGAAAGGAGAAGCTCACGCAGCTTGAGTCAACTGGAGTAGAGCTTACATCTGGTATCACCGCCGGTGCTGCAGCTGCCATTCTCTCTCACCCTGCCGATACCCTCTTATCAGCCATCAACAAGGGCGCTGGTGATAAGAGCCAGGGGGCGACAAGTCGCATGTTCCAGCTTGCAAAAGAATTCGGACCCAAGCGATTACTCCTCACTGGACTGGGACCTCGTCTCGTCATGACATGCGGTCTCGTCGGTGCTCAATTCGTGGTGTACGCTCAATGCAAGGCTCTCACAGGAGCACCACCCAGCATTGAGATACACAAAGAGGAGTCTCTATGAGCGCTCATATAACGATTTAAAAAACGGGATGGTCGGTTTTAGAAATGGCGTTGGGGCGATAGACTATGGAATGAGATCTCTTAGAGCGAGTTCCGGTGTTAGACTTAATTTTAGAGAAATGTTTATTTTATTGCTTGGCAACCACATTCTTGATGTGAATTCCTCATGTTTCAGGGACCGTGCCTCTATTGAGCCGCTTATTGAGGTGCGGTTTTGGTTGGAGGATGCTACGCACGGGTCCAGATCTGGTCTAATCTTGTGTCTGGGTGTTTGAGATCTGTCAAGAGTGGCGGAGCTGTGGCGTCTAGGATGAGAAGATGATGATGCCTGGGCAATGCGAATAGGCAGAAGAATAAACGCAGGCCATAATTAAGAAATTGCAGAAGACTGGCATTTGAAGAGAGTTTAATATTTTTAGCATTTCTCTGGGTGCAGATCTCGTCTCAAACCAAATGCGAAAACTAAAAACGTGATACTTTATGTTGCATTGCAAACTGGCCCATGTCCACTTGTGGCGCAGCTGGGGGCATATCCGGCAGGTGGCCGTGTGTCCTTTAGCGGACTGATCCCCCCGGGCTGATCCCCCTTCTAGGCCACGCACCACCAGCTCCAGCGGCTCCAGTGCAGGTCCCCTATTTTTGTCAGGAACTTTGGGCGGTAGCGTTCGAGGCCACGCATCACCACGAGAGCATCCCAAACCCCAACCCCATCTTCTTTGTTCCCTCCTTAAACCTTTTAACATCCCAGCTTCTCCGAAAACCTTGATCGATTACGTCGCATTTTCGAGGTACGATAATAAGAAAACCGTTCTTCCCGACAAGCATAAGCTGTGCGACGTGCGCCGACAATCTTACGCTGGTGGTACGAAAACGTAGCAGCATTGCTTTGCATTCTTGATCCCCTTAGCCACCACGAATATAGACCCTCCGCGTGGCAACTCCCGTCGCTGTCGCCGCCGTTCAATCTTCGCTCTCTCAACATCGAAGCTAATATCTCCGTCTGCTCCAGTTCTCGTTCCGTTCGAAAGCGCTTCTCTGGATGTGTTAAACAGTTTCTCGACCTCTCGCACCTCCCCTTGCGCTGCAAGGTTTCTTTTTTCCTTCGCATCATGAAGATTGCTTCGCTGTTGAGCCTCGCCGGCTTTACGGCTCTGGCTCATGGATCCATACCGGCACGAGATTACGCATTAAACGATTATTATGTCCTCCATCTCGATACGACGACGACGCCCGACCAGGTCGCTAGTAGACTTGGATTTGCCCACGAGGGCCAGCTTGGTGCGCTTGATGGCCACCATGTTTTCCGCGCCCGCAAGGCCGAACACGATATTGTGAAGAGGGAAATAACAGAGAGAAAGAGAAGGAAGCGAGAACTGGGAGGCTCTGATCCAGTTGATGGCATTCTTTTGTCCAAGAAGCAACAAGCACGACAACACCTGTTCAAGCGAGAGATTCCTCCACCGCCAAAAGGCTATGTCCCCCAACTCGGACGCCGCGAATCACCTGCCGAAGCTCGAGACCTGATGAGCAAATACCAGGCGTCGATTATGAAGGAGCTGGACATTCAGGACCCCATCTTCAAGGAGCAGTGGCATCTATTGAATCCCACACAAGTCGGCCACGATGTCAATGTTACGGGCCTTTGGCTAGATGGTATCACCGGAAAGAACGTTACTGTGGCCGTGATTGACGACGGCCTCGATATGCATAGCGACGATCTCAAGCCCAACTACTTCGCCGCTGGCTCATGGGACTTCAACGACAACGATCCCGAGCCTGCCCCTGTCCTGGACGAGGATCGACACGGTACCCGCTGCGCTGGTGAAGTCGCAGCTGCTCGTAACGATGTCTGCGGTATTGGTGTCGCGTATGACTCCAAGGTCGCTGGTCTCCGAATTCTTAGCAAGCTCATCAGTGACGCGGACGAAGCGGAAGCTATGATGTACAAATACGACGACAACCATATCTACTCTTGCTCTTGGGGTCCGTCTGATGATGGTCAAACTATGGAGGCACCTGACGTGGTTATTCGAAGAGCTATGCTCAAGGCGATTCAAAAGGGACGTCGTGGTCTTGGTTCCATCTACGTTTTTGCCAGTGGTAATGGTGCCGGTCAAGGTGACAACTGTAACTTTGATGGGTACACCAACTCGATCTACAGTATCACCATTGGAGCTGTTGACCGTACTGGACAACATCCTTACTACGCCGAAGAGTGCTCTGCTCAACTGGTTGTCACATACAGCAGTGGAAGCGGAGATGCTATTGTAGGTTCAATATTGCCTTTGTCTAAGATGTTGACTAACTGATGCAGCACACAACCGATGTCGGAAAGAACAGCTGTTACAAGGCTCACGGTGGTACATCTGCTGCCGCGCCTCTTGCTGCTGGCATCTTTGCTCTTGCGCTTCAGGTTCGCCCTGAGCTTACATGGAGAGACTTACAATACATCGCCATGGACACTGCCATCCCGATTGAAGGCGATGAGTCCAACCAGCAGAACACCACGATTGGCAAGAAGTTCAGCCACGTTTTCGGTTATGGAAAGATTGACTCTTGGGCTTTGGTCGAGCGAGCCAAGGATTGGTCACTGGTCAAGCCACAGTCATGGTATTTCTCTCCTTGGGTTCATGTCAAGAAGTCGATCCCCGAGGGTCGAGATGGCTTGAGTGTAACGCTTGAAGTTACCGAGGATATGCTCAAGGACTCCAACCTCGCTCGTGTTGAGCATATCACTGTTACTATGAACGTTAAGCACACTCGACGTGGTGACCTGAGCGTTGACTTGATCAGCCCTGACAATGTGGTCAGCCATCTTGCGGTCGCCCGACGAGGTGATGCCAAGGAGGAGGGATATATCGACTGGACTTTTATGAGTGTTGCTCACTGGTATGTATTCCTGTTAAACTTGATCTGCTCATTCTGACATTACATAGGGGTGAAAGTGGTGTCGGCAAGTGGACCATCGTTGTCCGCGACACTGAGAAGAACTCATTCAAGGGCAGCTTCACCGACTGGCGCCTGAAGCTATGGGGTGAAGCTATTGAGGCCGACAAGGCAACTCTGCTACCCATGCCTAACGCAGATGATGACAAGGACCACGATAAGATCGTGTCTACCACAACAATTGCTGCTTCTACAACCTCAGCTCCTCCTGCTACCAAGCCTACTCTCATCGAACATCCTACCGACCATCCTGAACGACCCAATAAGCCCGCTCGACCTACAAGCACCGGCGAGGAAGAGCCTTCAAGCACGCAAGAATCCGCCGAGGAAACGACTACAGCTTCATCATCCTGGGTCTCCTGGCTCCCCACCTTCGGCGCCTCCAAGAAAGCACAGATCTGGATCTACGGCGCAGTCGGTCTCATCGCAGCCTTCTGCATCGGTCTAGGAATCTACTTCTGGATCGCCCGCCGTCGCCGTCTCCGCAACACCTCCCACAACAACTACGAATTCGAACTCATCGACGAAGAAGAGGCTGAGGGTCTTCGAGCCGGCGAAAAGGCCGCCGGAGGCAAGGCCCGCAGGACTCGTGGCGGAGAGCTGTACGATGCTTTTGCTGAGGGCAGCGATGATGAGCAGTTTGAGGACTACAGAGATGATCGCGAGCAGTCTCGTGATAGATTGGCTGGCGATGATACGCAGCATTATGCTGTGGGAGAAGACAGTGATAGCGATGAGGAGAGTGAGGAGGAGAGCAGTGATGATGAGAAGGGCGAGACGAGACCTTTGGGCGGGCGTTGATGCGTGACTTGAGCATCGTAGCAAGCTATTTGGGGTGCTTTTTTGCATGGATTAGCGGAGTTTGTGATTTGTCTTGTCTGTGTTGGTTATATTGTGCCTTTGTCAATAGACCTTGGATGGCGTTTGGTACAAAATGTCAAGACTGAAACATGAGGTGATTCTTGAATCAAACACCAATTCTCTCACTCTTGAGAATCTGTAACGTCCTGTGTTCACAAATACAGACTGTGCTATTACCATGAATGTCATTCTTCTAGACGAGCTACTTTATCGAGTCCTCATCGTCTAAACAACCCTAACGCCATATCCTAATAAACGCCGAATGAAACTTTAATCTCTGCTGACTTCTACGCACTCGTGATACCCTCCTTCTCCATCTCCTGGACGTACTTTTCCCAAATACTAGCGACCTCGCCATAGAACTCGATATGCGCATCTGCAAGACCTCCCAGCTGACTTTTCATCTCAATCCTCTTGATGCGCTCGAAATCAGCGACCTCCTTGACAACCTCATCGTCAAACATGTCACTCGTCTTGCGAGCGCTCTCGACCTCGTGGGTTAGCTCTTCAACGCGGAGTTCAAGCTTGCGCGTGCGCTCACGACGGGCCTGCTCGTGGTCTACGCCCCGCACGTCTTCGATCTTGGCGCGCAGGAAACTTCCGGCGCCGGAACCGCCGTGATGGCCGGACTGCAGGGTGTCGCGCTCTGTGGTGGATTTGTTGAGATATTCGGTGAGTTGTTCGTAGTCGAGCTGTTTCTGCTCGCGGGCTTTGAGGAGGTTCTTGAGAGCAATGGAGTAAGCTTGCATGTCGCGCAGGGAGCCGAGATAGTCTTGGTCAGTGACGTCCTTGAGTTTCCGTAGATGAGTCGCTGTGTCTTCGATAGAAGCAGAGAAGCCGTGAACTGCAGGTTCGACATGAGGTTCAAGCGGGATGAGCTTCTGAAACTGCTCTGCGAGATCTCGCAAGTCCACCTCCAAGTCCGTCTCCCGCCTGGCAACCCTAGCAATAACCTTCTCAATATGTCCAAGGTCATCATCAAGCTTATCGCTCTTCTCCTTGACCTCAAGGAACCGACGATCCGGACGATGCAGCTTCGTAAAAGCATTGATGAACGTATCAGCAAAGTTATCAAACACCCCCGCAGATCCAGGATCACTCGCAGAGCTCGCTCGCGCACCACGACTGCGCATGGTAGCATTCCAGTCGGGGCTCTCGAGGAACGTATGCAGGATCGGAGCGCGGCGCAGTGTAGGATGGAGAGACAGTCTGTTCAGGAAGCGCTGGAGGGAGTGGGCGCGGCGGGCGGTAAAGTCAGAGCCGAAGCGGTCGCCGCGGACGTACTCCATGCGTTGCTTGTCGGGCAGAGGGGGCACGGCAGCGGCGGGATAGTCGCGGGTGAGTTGTTTGTAGAGGAATACGAAGTCTGTGAAGCGGCGGCGGACGGTTGTAGTTGAGCGCTGGAAGGCAGAGAATGTCGACTGCAATGGTCAGTATGAGCGCAGGATATAGTGGTAGAGGGTACATACGTTTGTGGTGATGAGATACGAGACAAAAGCATCCTTGGTCCCGTCATTTTCCTTGATGGGCGTTCCAACAGTGCACTCGAGGACCTCATTCCCCAGCGACGGAGCATCTATCTCCAGCCCGGTCCCGGGCGCATTCATATCATGGCCTGGTTCTTCGGCGGGAGGAACAGTGCGGGATGTCTGGTCGTGGACGTGTTCGCTCCACGAGACATTGGAGAAGTCGTCTTGTTGCTGTTCCGTGGCCGTCATTGCGGGGCCAATGTGTGAGATGGGAGTGCGGGCTTTCGAGACGTGGAGGATTGAAATGTTGTAGCGATGTGAGGCGGTTGACGAGGAGGGATAACTTAAGAGAGGTGACGTTGATTGAAAGTGGGCGGAGTTGGCGGGAGTTGGATTGGGTTGGCTTGAGTTGAAGCTTGGTGGGTGCTAAGTTAAGTGGTAGAGGTTAGGACGTGGGGAGCTGGGGTGGCGCAGGGACCACTGTAAGATAGAGAGGGGCTTCTGAGGTTGCAGCGAGGACAGAATATCACCTCATTTGCTGTGCCTAGGATTACAGAGAATGGGCGAGACTCTTCTAAATTTACTCATCTCTTTATTAAACTATTTTCAAACAGATTGACTCGCATCTGGTGGCCGTAGTGACCCCTCGCCATCACCTTGACAAGTACCCCTCTATCAAGATCTACATTAGCAAAGACGATGACGCAGCTAAGCCAAGCCCAAGGGTCCCTCTCTCATAGGCATCAAGAAATCACTCGGGAATAAGGTAAATGGTAACTCACAGTGCAAGTGTCGGGCAGATCAATTATATATACAAATAAAATCATTCAGTGGAATCTATTGCTTCCCGTCGAGAGTGGTCTATCCCAAACAAGTAATACTTAATCTTCGGTCCTCTCAAATGTCGGGGGCCAAGTTTTTGATACAGCAGCACAGCGCCTTAATTTCCCATCCCGCCTTGATGCCATACCAATCCATACAGTCATAATATGAAAAACACACACACACCAAGTCATGGTACATTGAGCCCTCGAGCTCACTTCACTTCACTTTCCTTTCGTCTACTTCTGCTCCTTGGACGATCCAGAGCTGGCGTGGATCTCCCGCTCTAGCGATGCAGCAGACTCAGCGGCCTTGGCCAGCTCCATCTCAGCCTCGACCATCTCACTGACTTGCTTCTTGCCGAGACCCTCAGCTTGAGCCTGAGCGAGTCTCTCCTCCTTCTCATCGATATCGTCTGTGTCGCGGGGAGTGGCGAAGCCAGAGCTCTGGCTAGCTTGGTCCTGCTCTGCCTCGTCCTCAATGAGATCCTGCTGCTCCTTGATGACCTCGAGTCGCTGCTTGTTAGTGGCAGCACCCTCGGCGCTGTGCACCTCGAGCTCGATCTCGTGGTACAGCTCCTCGGGAATGGCGGACATGACGCCGATAAGAGCCTCAACCTGGTTGTAACCCTCACCTGAGCCCTGACCGTACATATAGGCGTTGCTTAGGACGAGAAGTGTTGAGGGAACACCCTCCTTGAGTCGGAGATCGAGCCAAGTCTGCAGGTCCGCTCGCATGCGGGCGGGGGAGACACTGTGTGTTCGGATACCACGGGCAGCACAGGCAGCCTGGAGTTCAGCAACAGTCAGGCTGTCAACGCCCTCGTAGCTGATGGCCTTGTCGTCGCGCTTGATCTGTCGCATGCGGTGGCGAATCTGATATCGGAGCATCATGTCGGTACCGAATGTGTTGAGGTTCATGTACTTGCACATGGAAACGAGCTGAGGTCGTGACAAGTTGTCGAGGGTCAAATCATCACGGAAGACCTTGCAGACCTTGATAACATCCTCGGCTGTGGGTGTCTCACCAGTGGCGCGGACTTTGCGGAAGAAGTTGGAGAACTCCTCCTTTTGTGTTGTTGCTTGACTCACTGGCAAGCCAGACTCGCCGAGTGTTTGTCTTAAGAATTGGCTGACTTCCTTGCGTGTGGATCGGAGAAGTGTAGCCTTGGCCTCCTTTGACTTTTGTCCCTCGAATGTGCTGGGGAGCATGTTGGGGAAGAGCTTGAGGGCAAGAGGCAGAAGTGCCTCACCCAGAGGAACGATAATGAAGACGGAGAAGGGCACTAATCGACCAAGATCCTGGACCGTTCGCTGAAGTTGCTTGTTCTCACGTCGGGTGAGCTCGTATCCGGCAGCCATCTTGAGGGCCAATCGCCAGCTGATCTTGACCTCAGCGACGAGCAGCTTAGATCCATCCCAGTAGTGGTGAGCCTCCTTCTTGACCTTCTCCCAGAGAGTAAGTTTCTTCTCCTCCTTGGCCTTCTGAGCAGCATCTCCCTTCTCCATCACACCCTCCTTGGTGGCAACAACTTCTGTGTCAGCCTTGGCTGCGGCAGAGGCATCGTCGGGCTTCAACAAAGCAGCGTCCTTGGTGTTCGGGTCAAGCTTCTTGTCCTCCTTCTTAGCAACGACAGAGCCTGTGGAATCCTTGGGAAGCGGCTTCTTAGCCTGCTCGGCATTGAATCCCGGGGGCGGGCCAGAAGAACTGGGGTCGTGTCGGTGATGATCGGTACTCATCGATCGAGGGATCAACAGAGCAATGGCAGGGATTTTGACGTTACGACTGACGTGGCGACCGAGGAGGGCAGGAGTAACACCCCGTGAGAGAGCTCGGGCTTTGGGTGAGAGGTTAGCAGGGGACGTAAAACGACACCTCATCAAAAAGGCGATGTGAGCTCACCATTGCCCATCAAAGGGTTCCGGGCAACAGCCCGGCGAGCGACATTGGAGGAGGCGCTCATTGCGAGCAGGAGTCGGGAGTAGAGGGAGGATCAGATGTGGCGGATAGGGTGTAGAGTATAATTTCGTAATCTTGGGCGCAACGTATCGATATATCAAGGGTCCAAAATGGCACAGCAGAAGAAGAGAGCGAGATAAGTTTGAGGTCGGAGATAATGAAGAAAAGGGACGGGAGTGGATGCAAAGTCGAGATTCTCCAAGAGCCCGCTAATGGCGAAAGGGTGTGGTGATGTACAGAACAAGCCGTACAATAATGGAATAGCAGTGCTCGTGGTGATGGGATTGGATCAATGGATGAGCGCAGAGCAGGCTAGCTCCGTCTTCCCGCCGACCGGGGTTCGCCGCATTCGGGACCCGGGCTCACTATTGTTCCGACAGGGCTTACAGCGAATGCATCCAATCCCTGCGCTCTGCTTGCGATTTACAGGGGGCTTGCGTCAACAGAATCTAGAAGAAACAGCCTATCACGTGATGCCCGGTAGTGCCGAGTGTATCCTTTTGTTGGGAGATGGAGAGAGGGAGAAGTTCTTTTTTGCGAATTCCCCCTCCCCTGCATGTGACAGGTCTCAACAATGGATGGATAAAGCCCGCTCTTATCTCCGCTGTCGATGCTCGAATATACCGCAATCGATTAGCCGAGTATATGTGATGTGATGTGGTCTGTAGATATTGGCAGTGGAAAGGGCCTCATTTGCTTGAGTTGCAGTCTGAGTTGGCAGGTCAGCATTGGCTAGTCACTCCGGAGATTCTGAAACATAGGCTCAGACGCTTTGAACTGTTTCCATTTACGTTTGATTGGTTTCAGTATTTCCGGGCCATTTAACCTGCATTCATTAGCCAAGACAGTCTCACTCGGTGTTTACGGCCAAGCATGCCTCAAATCTGATGCGTTGTTGACATGTTCTTGACAAACAAAATGTCAATTAATTGACAGTGTCATTCAACTGGTAAGATAATATTCGTAGTTGATGTACTACAGCCACTAAACCCAGCCTTCACGGTCACTACTCAGACCTCAATGCATCATCAAGCAATCATGTATACGCAAACCCTTCATTTTAATTACAGCCCCTTTATCAGGGTAAAGCTATGTCATTACATATCATCTCACCATCATTTCATCCTATGACCACCAACTATGTACTATCACACGTATCCTTATACCTCAATCCATGGCCAAACTTAAACAACGCCTCCACATCAAAAGGCACGTCCTCCTTTTGCGCATCGGCAGCCTCCTGAGACACGGGCAGATCAAATGGCAATTTGCCCTCAGGACCCCAACCATCCGTTCCAAAGACAACATCTAGGAATGCATCATGGCTGCTACCGTAGCTACCGAACAGCGCAACAGCCTGCTCAGCGACTTCAGGTACTGCAGCAGGTCGGTTGAGTCTGATGTCAACGACAGTTGGCAGTGTCGCGTAGATCTTGGCCTGGCGAGCCTTTTCAGTCGTGTTGAACTCGAGACTGCCATTGTTGATCATTGCGGGAAGACCGGGCGCTGTGGTGGGCTTGAATGGTGAGGCCAAGCGTAGGAATGCGTAGTCTGCGTCCTCTGGGTTCTCAACGACGCTGAGATTGCGGGATTCCATTACCTCGGGCTCAATTCCCTCAATGTAGAACTTGGCGTTGAGGGCGGACAGAGGAAGAGGCAGGACATCGTTCTTATTGGTGAGAAGAGTGAATGCACGACGCTGTGTCTCATTTCCAAGACGACTGAAGTAGTCATTCCCAGCAATGCGCTCAGCCTTATCGACATCAACGAAGGGATTATCGAAAAGACCCAGCTCAAACTTCTCCTTCATAAGCTTACGAACAGACTCGTCAATGCGGGCCTCTGAGATGAGACCCTTGTTGACGAGCTCAATAATAAGCTCGGGCTTGGTCTCGCCACCAAAGATATCGCATCCAGCTTCGAGAACGCGACGAGCACGCTCGAGTTCGGTCTGGTCTTCAAGGCCCCAGAATCGGGTGGTGACGATACCCCAGTCGGTGACGACAATACCGTCGAAGCCGAGCTCTTTCTTGAGGAGATCGTTGACGACACCCTTGTTGAAGCCAAAGGCGACTTCTTCCCATGAGGTGTTGATGGGACGGGAGTAGTAGGGCATCATTTGACGGGTGCCAGCTGCGATGGCGGCCTTGAAGGGGATCAAGTGGTAGTCTCGGTTATCGCCAGGGTAGGTCTGGTTCTTGCCCTGCATCTCATCGTCAGCAATTATTCTACCATTGAACAGAATCTTACTTACCCATTCGAAGTGAGAGTCCTCTCCATCCTCCATTGGGCCACCGCCGGGGAAATGCTTGGTGGTCGCGATGACCGAGTTGGGACCGATCTTGTCACCCTGAAGACCCTTGATGTACTCAACCATCAAGGCACTGGTGAGGTTGGCATCTTCGCCCATGGTACCGGTGATACGTCCCCAGCGTGGCTCAGTAGCTAGATCGACTTGAGGGTGCAATGCCTGTCGAATCCCAACAGCGACGTACTCTTCACGAGCGATCTCAGCGAACTGACGGACTAGCTCTGGGGATCGTAGCGCAGCGAGACCAAGAGGTTCAGTCCATCTGGAGAAACCCTGTGCTACAACCGAAACAGCGTTCTCGTCTGTCCAGCCGTGTTGTGGATCACTGCTTATCGTGACTAACAAGTCGTCAGTATACTTAGGGGTCGATGGAGTCACAATACAGTAGTACTCACTGGGTATACCAAGTGGTGTGCTCATCGCCAGCCTCTGTAGCTTATTATACCAGTTCGCAACACCTCGAACATCGTTGACACCGCCGCTGAGAACGTAGTGAGTGATACGCTTGCCAGTGACGAAGTCCTCGATGGTCTCATCAAAAGTATTGTTGACCACTACTGTTCGGCCATGGAACATCTGGCCTGCCTTGTCCTCAAGAGACATGCGTGACATGAGGTCATCAACACGCTTGTCAAGACATAGAGTCTTGTTTCTGTAAGGAGGATTGGCTTCTTGTCGAACAATTGGGTTGGCTATGCTCAAAGACACGCCTCCCAGGAGGAGGAGACTGGACCACATGGTGAATGTGTAGAAGAGAGATAGATAGGAATCCGAGGCTGTGAATTGACTGGTTCTATACGAATATCCGGTCGATCACTTCATCTTATATACACTCACTCTTCATCGACGTCTCTCCATATCCCGAAGTTTTAGCAGACCCGAGGTCATTCACTTACACTCTCACCATCTTGGCCATCGCAAAGTCCATCATCATCAACTTGATTCGGACCGATCTTTTCGATCCTTGCTTCTCTCAGTCTAACCTCACTTCACAAAGAATCGAGCATCCGGGAGCTATAAGTCATGCCCGGAACTTACAAACCCAGCTATGGACACTAATCCGATCCAATCGCAGCACATTCCGACACAGTTTGTCAAATGAAAAGACCAGATGAGAGGACCGGTCCCCGTAATGCCAAGAATATAGCCCGATGAAAAACCTGGTGGTTCATGACTAAAAACGCCGTGATGCTCATGATGCAGAGGTCCAACGCGGGGATAATCTGGGGACGGCGCAGGCTCTAAACCGTTTAAACATGCGGGGAGCCCATATAAGTTTTCGGCCCTTTTAGCCAGACTTTGCAAATCCCATGACGGTCAAGGATAGAACCATGCGTTCTTGTACCGAATGTCTGGGTGCTTGTGTGATAGAGGTGTCACCGGTAGTGGGTGTACTCGTCTGCCAAGACTGGGTGATCGGATAACATCCGGGAGTTATAAACGTGACGGTTTAAAGAATGAATAGGAAAGAGAATTGTTAGCCGTGAGGTTGGTGGTCCACATCCCGATGGCTTGTTAGTCAATGGGGACATTATTCCGCTGATCTCGTATGGAGTGCAACACCCCACGATTGAAATGCTCGGGAAACATGCACGGCAATTGTGAAAAGTGATGTTGTTTTTAACATGTCATTTCTCTATAACGCTGAGCATCTAAATAACCATTGACTGTTTCATGAAGTCATCTCTAATGATGGAATGCTAGGGCGTACAAATGGGCGGAGTTCAACGAAGTGGCTGTAAATCTGATAACGAAGAAGCTCAAAATTAAGCTTAATTTGAGTGGCAGTTCTTCACTTGACGACGACAGAGCTTTGGCCGCATCCGTACCGCAACTTACCGCCGCCGCCGCGCCGCTCCGCATTATCCTCCCGCAACCTTAGGCTCAATTCCGATTTCTTTATTATCATCGAGGCTGGAGATGTACGAACCGTATTTGTCATTGGCACGTTTCTTTGGTTCCATCTGTTGTCCAGCATCACTGAGACACTCTTATTCATGACAGCATTCTTGCTGGGATCAAAGTAAAATCGCGAATGAGGGTCCTAAATTTCTCCTAAAGCTATCATAGACTATCCTAATATCTCCTAAATTTATATAAACTTACCTAAATATTTTCAGCATTTAGGACTAAAGAAATCCGGGGCACATGGTGACAGTGTCTCGATCATTCTTCGCGGTGACGGTGATTCACAGTCGTTGTCAGTGGCATACCTAAGTTGGCTTTGCAATTCTTCTCGAAACAGAAATTCTCTTCCTTCTTCTATCTCAAATTTCTCCTCTCCTCTTCAGTCAACACACAATCCCTCTCGCCGTCGCCCTCTCGGCGACATTACTGCGGTCACATCGCCACATAAGAGCTGGTAAGTTGATCAATCAATTCATGCGCCTCATATAAATATGACTCTGGAGCCCGCAGGCCCCCGATGCTTGCGATGTTTGACCGATCAGTTCCTCTGACCTGTGCATAGATCAAACGCGACACGTGCAACTTGAACAGTCTGCCGACCGTCATGCCACCATGAGGAAGGGTAAGCTCGCTCACTCCACGTTATATCATGCTTTGGAAGCTGAAAGTTCTCTCCAGTCACCTCAAATGAGGCCCAAGCTCACACAATATCGGCATCGCACCAACCGCCGCTCAGCGCGAGTCCCTGCTTGATGTGAAAGGCGCCCTTTTAATCCCTGAACTTCGAATGAACATCTACGGCAAGATGGTAGAAGTCGAGTCTACAACCCGCGGCTTCCAACAGGATCACCATGGCCGTTTCTTATGCCCTATCGACGTGACAGGACTGCCAGCCTACCTTGCGCACCCAATCACCCAGGTTTCTGGCCTGCGCCAGGAGTATCTTGTCGAGGTTTTCCACCGAGTCATATTCGTTTTTACTTCGAGCCAGGGTATGAAACTATTTTCGCAGTTCGTGCGTGCGCAGTTCAACTTGGACCCAGCACAAGTACCCCATCTCCGCGCCCAGGCCAAAATCTTACGCACAGACTCCTTCCCTCAAGGAGTCAGTCTCCCCCGACACAGAATGACCCAGATCGCTCGTGGTAAGTGGGAAGGGGCTTATCCGCATGTCAGGCCAGGTAGCCCAGATTGTGTCTCTGTCGACTGCCCTCCATATCGATATTCGTATGTGCCGACCATGGAGAAACTTCCGCTACCTCAACGGGGTAACAGAGCCCCTGAGGCTCTCAAGCACCAAGTTTGAGGTCACCGTCAGGGAGTTCGGCTGGCTTCAAATAACTGAGGTGAATGGGATACGACATTTCCTCGGCAATATGATGGTATGTTCTGTCCGAGGAGGACATGTCTTCAGTAAGCTCTTTGGGAGTTAAGCAACTACAGTTGTAGCGATGACGGCACGCTCCCTTACTCGGCCGCGGGCGATAATAAACTCATCAAAGAATATCCTAAGTTTATCCTAAGTTATCCTAAACTATCCTAAATTACCCTAAGTTATCATAAGTTATCATAAACTTACCTAAATCTTTCTGGCACTTGGGATGAAGAATCCAGTGCCCTCTGGGACGCATCTGAACCTCTCATGCCACCGCCCGCATTGAACGACGGCATTGAAGCACTGGAGATTGAGGCCCCGTCCTCCTGTGGCCCTGGTGGCAAGCATGACCTGGCAGGCTCAGCCTCAGAAGCCCTCCTGATAACGTAGTGTCTGTCGATAGGACCTAGCCGCCCGTTTATACTCGAGCTGCAATTCTGATTCAAACCTGTTTTTGAGGGCAACTGCGATAATATCTAAGAAGTAGATACTCTCATCTACAATCAAGAATGAATGGTCAGGATGCCGATCTTTGTGTTGGTCAATCGCGTTCATGATGACTCTCATCCGACGAGAGGGTGAGTTCTCGTCCTTTCTTCCATTTAGCGGGCTGGTCTGTCGCTGCTGGGTTTCCTTCCCCAAAGGTTTCCATGGCCTAATTGCGGCGCGTGGTCCTAGCTAGGGCATCTCTCTCAAACTTAAGCTCAACCAACATAGTGTGGTACGCCTATTGTTGGGCCTGTATAAGAGATTCCATTCCGCAAGCTTGCTGCCAGGTCTCCTGACCTTCTTGAACATTTTTTATACGTCGTTGGACCGCTTTCGATCATCTGGATCGAGAGGCAAAGTCATAATGCGCTTTCGGTACTCCTGTTGAACTGTGACATGTGGCCGGCGAAGGCTACAGGCGTCGCGCATCTGGACGTATCTCTCTCTGTGGAAGCCTTCAGGGAAGTCAGGTCCTGAAGTTAAGCTCTTGATAAACGCTGCCTGAAAGAGAAAGAAGCTGGTGATCGAATGGCCACGGAGCAAACTGATCAGGGCGTAGGCATCATTCCACTTGTTGTCTAAGGTAGCGGTGTGCCTGTCATCATTAGACAGCTGTCAAACTGGACTCTAAGAGCTGGAAATAGAATGGTAGGTACGGCTCTCTCGGCTTTTAATTGCATGTGCTTCATCGAGGATAAGCCATTCTCCAATTGGTCTCTGAGGCTCTTGCTCAAGCATTCCAGAGAGCAGTACCAACATGGGACGCTTCGGTGATTGGGCATTTATGCCTCTCATATATGTCAGTGCGGGCAATTATCCTTAATTCCCCTTGTGGCTAATTCCCTATCGAATAGATTAGATCAGAGTAGTAATAATAATAGTTGCAGACAGTCACATTATGGTTAGGCATGGGCTCACTCTATCCGTGCCCGCGGTAAGACGAAACTCGAGATAATAATTATAAGGATAAAAAAAGTTTAGGTAAATTTAGGATAACTTTAGACAAATTAGGATATAATTAGGATACTTTAGATTAATTACTCTAAATATTAATAATAGAATGTCGTGCGGGTTTCTGCTATCCGTCAGTTCATCTACGAAGCTCGCTCTACCCTAAAGCTGACGTTACCACGATGACGGCACGCTCGCTTGGACGCACGGGTATGCACAGTGGCTTGTAATGCCGTGTGCCGAGGTGTCCGTCCATCCCATCGCCTTGGAAAATCTGGGGTTCTTGGAAACCAAATCTGACAAGCTTGATTGGTTCGCGAGTAGCACACGTGCTAAGTTAGGCATCATCATTTCTTGGGAATGCCGTTAACGCCAACTGTTTCTAGGGTGCACTCTAGAACGAAACGAGACTCGAGTATTCTCTCTCTGAGTTCGAATACCTTCTGTCATGGACAAGGAAATAATCGTGCTACCGAGGTCATACAAGCGATCTCTCGGACTTTGAGCGAAGATGCTGCATGCATCGGATCAACGGCGCCAAGAAGGAGGTGCACGTTTTACAAGTATTCCCCAGATCGACAAATGACACCTTGAAATGACACGGGATAATTAACCGTCCCCCCTTCCCTTGCCATGGATGTTATTTTTCTGTTTCCATCGCAAAAGCCCGTACTGGACTTAAGGCAGAACCACCGATTCTCTTACCACCCCCATTTATCATATGCCACATCATCCGGAGCCCGAAATGTCCCGGTGATACTTTGTATTCCATAAATTTATATAAAACACGAAGAAACCGTTGGAAGTTTGAATGTTAAAAGACGGCACGCCACGGTTATAGACTCCGTCATCAAGATTCACCCGTCGAGAATTGGTCCCTGCCCACCCTGACCGTTCGTCACCTCCATCGCACGGTCCACACCATCTTCAGTGAACGGTACCTGTAGCATAGCTGAATTACAGCGCGAACTTCAAGTACCGCGCTTGCGACCTGGACTCAACACCAACAGCGCTTTGCCTCGCCCTATCTACACTACATAAGCCCCCCCCCACTTCCAACCTTGCTCCTCAACTCAACGCATCTCGTCTTTCCCTCTTTCTTGGTTATAAATCAAATCCATCACTCTCTGTTGTTTTGTAATCCCGTGGCTGCTTATTCCATCATTTCATCTTCCGAAATTCCTCTTTATCCTCCTAACTCATACGACTATCCTCCGCTGATAACTTGCTTGCTTTTTTCCCGAACTCAACAATCTCCCCGCGCCATCTCCGAAAGTATCGTCCCATCGACCCTCAACAAGAAATTAAACCTCGAGCGACATTTTTGGATCCGCCCTACAACCTTTTTTTTTCCTTCATCGCATAGAAACGCAACTTTATATTTCTTTTGCTCCGTTCTCAATTGTTTCAAACTCGCGACGGCCTCAATCGTTACAGGTCGCCTAGAATGAACCTGAACAAGGCCGCTCGCGTCATCCTCTTCGGTGCACCTGGCGTTGGTAAAGGGACTCAGAGCGAGCGATTGCTCGCTCGCTTTCCTCAGCTCAATCAGATTAGTACCGGTGATCTCTTGCGTCGCAATGTCAAGGAGAGGACACCCCTCGGTATGGATTCCCCCCTCAATTGGTGCATTTAGGCGAAATGCTAATGGTGGTATAGGCATCAAGGTCGAGAATACGATGAAGGCGGGCGGACTTGTTGCTGATGATCTTATTCTGCGACTTATTTCCAACGAATTCTTTACTCGGGGATGGCTGGCCAAGAATGGAGGACCGAACGTCATGACGCTTAATTCTGAAGCGACGGCGATGGAGGCTTCTTTCAACAGCGCTGCTTCTGATCCGTTTATCAACGCTCCGTTCCTCGACGGCCACCGCCCTTCCAAGGCCTCCAACGACCCTTCAGCTTCGTTCATCCTCGATGGCTTCCCCCGAACAGCTTCTCAAGTCGGCCCTCTCGACAAGCTCATCCCGATCAATCTCGTAGTCTCGCTCAAGACCCCCGTATCCGTTATTCTCGAGCGAATCCTCGGACGTTGGGTCCACGAGCCTTCCGGGCGAGTCTACAACACCAGCTTCAATGCGCCTCGAGTCCCTGGAATCGACGACGTGACCGGCGAGCGATTGATCCAGCGCCCTGATGATTCCGAAGAAGTTTACAGAGCACGATACAAGAAGTTTCAAGAGACCAGCGAGCCTGTTCTGAACCACTACGCCCAGAAGGGCGTGCTCGTCGAGATTGAGGGCATGAGCAGCGATGAAATCACCCCAAAGCTATTTGCAGAGTTCGAGAAGCGCTTCGTCCATTGAAGGAAATACCCTATGGTTTCAAGACGTTTATGTTATTACTAGTTCATGACCTCTTTCTTTCTTTTCCATTCGCTACGGTTTAGCTTTTTGTACTTTTTTTTATCATCGGAGTTTTTATTCTTGCAGCTTGGGATACTGCTGATGGGAGTTGCAAAAGACGGGACTGGAAAGATTCCTTGTCAGATGGCGCGCATTGTTGGGAGCTGTTCGGTTGGTTGTCCTTGACGGACATGGTGGCGATGGTGGAAAGGGATGGGATTGTCTCAACACAACTGCACTGGGTTTGAGCGCAGGAATGGGCATGGTTATTGCCTGAATGATATCCACACATGGACCCCTTCTTTGATTCAAATCGCAATGTGACGTGCATGATGTTAAAGTGACTGAATTCCAATTCATCTCCTCTTGAGATTAGCATTGTGAGAATTCCGCTATGTGTACATAAATTTGGCCCATGAATACCCCTAGAAACTTGGCTAGATCAGCAAGATCAGAATCACTCTCCATCTCTTCTTCTAACGCAGTTCCATGCATCCCATCGCATCAGACGTGGCACTAAAACGGCAATGAGGTAGACCTTTCAAGACATTCCAAATAAACAATCCGTCATACTCCGTTCGAGTTTATACTCGCGTTCGTAAAAGTGATGTAAGCTGTAGTTTGGCGTGGAAGCTTGGTATCTTAGTCGCGCCAGCCCTCGCCGCCTTGAAGACCGCTGGGCTGGCCTTCTGTTTGTCCGGGTCGTAGCGGTGTTTGCTCATCGTCGTCATCGTCGAGGGCTCGCGCAAGCTCATCGGGGTCTTGCATCTTGGCGTCAGGGTCGACTGGGCCACCGAACTCGTCCTGGTCGCGGTTGTGTCGGTCCTGCTCGAGAACGCCGTCATCGGCACTGACTGAGATACCACGAGCTCCCCACTTGGGACGAGCTCCTCGTCGGCCACCCTGCTCATCTTCAAATCCACCAGGGCCGCTCTCCTCGTCATCATCGTTGTTCTCGAAGCGTTTTCCAAAGATTCGGCGGAGGAGCCATCCACGAGACATGTCGTCGGCATCGACAATACCGCCACCTCGAAGCTTGACGCGCTGGCGAGTGTAGTAGACCCAAGCAAAGTCGATGTACAGGGCAGTCTGGATGATGCCGAAGATGACGGAGACGGTGTTGGGCTTCTTGCCGGAGATCTCGAATTCGCGGATGAACCAGTTGACGCAGTAGAGGGCACGGTAGGAACCGAGAGCGACGAGGTAGAAGGAGTCGATAACGGTGGGGACGGTTGTTTGTCGAAGGAGGAGAAGCTGGGGGAGAACGCAGACGGACTCGAGAATCTGAGAGAACACCCACATCCACTAGAAGCTATTAGTGATGTTGAGTTTATTAGGCAACAGTAACATACAGGTCGGAAACCCTTGTGGCTCTCAAAGATGAGCATGACGAACGGAGACAGGACGAACGAGCCACCAAGGATGATGGCGCCAATCTTCCAAGCGATCTCACGCTCACGCGATCGAGGGTAGATCCATTGCATAATAGCAAGGATGTAGATAGACGAGATGATGTAGAAGATCTTGAACACGATGTTCCATGGTACCGTCTCGATGAAGAGGTCGAGGTAACGTGTGCAGAAGACGAGGGCGTAGAGGATCTGCGTGATGAGGGAGACGCCCTCAGCACTCCTGTTTCGATGGATGGCGAAGATGAGGATGCATTTGGAGAGGGCGTGGGACAAGTCGCCCAGGACACGGAAGAGCTATGGGTGCTGTCAGTTTTTGTCGGTTTGCTAATAATGCATGATGTTTCGCAGACGTACGTTCCACGCACCCATTGTCAAGGGCGGGAAAAGGAGGTATCGGCCGTTGGTGCGTTTGCGTCGAGCGACTCTAGAGGGAAAAAAGGGAATATGAGAAGCGAGGTGGAATCGCGGGTTTGATGGGGAGGGGTTGAAGATGACAAGTAGCCGGGTATAAAGGTAAGGCTAGTGGAGGTTGAAGATGAGGGAGCTTAGGCAGCTGAGCTTCAGCTTGGCGATGCGATGGATGGAGGAGGAGGTGGAGACGGGCAGTCTAGACTGGGCAACCTTAAAGTGTGCGTGTCTGGGTCTGGGGCAGTATTTGAGCTTGCGTCAGTGCCAGCGACTGAACTCAGAACTGAATTTACAAGGCATGAAGATACATTTTAAGACGCCACATCTACAGCCATTTCCGGACACATGCGCCCCCGTCATGAATGCCTAGAGAGAGGTTGATATATTTTATATGAACTGTTGCGATGTATTGATAGAGACAAAACAGACAGTCCGTCTTATCGATATGATTTCAGCTGGTGACGCGGACCTTGACGTCGGATGTGTGGGAGCCACGGGTCGGATAGTAGGGGACCTCAAACAATTAATTGTCTGTACGCTCACTGAGTCGTGCAGACTGTAATTTCATCATTCTCAACACCAAGCACACACACTCTGCATCTTCTTATATTCTCGTGAACATAATACTCACTAGGTAATGCTTCGATTTAAGTAATCTCTCACTGGCTTCTCAGTCTCAACGTCATTGCCGCACGCCCCCTTTCAAGTTACGAGCCAGCCTACGAGCGAGCGAGCCTCTAGACTACCCCTGCAGATCTCCAGAAACATCACCACAGAGTCCACGTAACCAACCTAAACTGAACTATACGCGTTGACCATTGAGTCTCGACGACCACGTGTAGTGACAGTCACAGGAATACGGATATAACATGAGACTATCGGCATTCATTGCCGTTGCCCTGGGTTGGATCACCAGCGCTAGTGCCTTTGGAGTCCCCGACGTTCTGCAAAAGATTGAACAGAAACTTCCCACCAGAGACGCTCCTCCACCGAAATACTTTAGTGAGTTCACCTTTATGTCCAATGGAATTGGTCATCGTATCCCAAACGAGAAGGTCTTGGCTAACGAAACTTGCAGGGGAAGCATCGTGAGTTACCAACCAACAGCCAACAACGCCGCACAGGAATACTAACAAGGGCTCACTCGCGCAGACAATATCCCCACTATGATCTGAGATATTTTGGTGAAGCCCTCGAGCCAAAGGATCAGAATGCAGGCATCAAAGTCCTGATGCAGACCTACCTAGCCACATTTCGAGATCTGGGAGTCCAGACCTGGTTAATGCATGGCTCCCTTCTCGGCTGGTGGTGGGGAAAGAAGGTGAGAATAAAACGGATGTCCATAACTTCACATGTCCACTCTAACCGAAAGGATTCTCTCAGGTCATGCCATGGGACCTAGACGCTGATGTCTCAGTTACTGAGGCAGACATGTATTTCCTCGCTGCCTATCATAACATGACCATCTACTACTACCAGTACGATGGTTGTCCGGAGGGTTGCTTCTTTCAGCTCGAGATCAACCCGTATCATAAATATCGTGAGAGGGATGATTATATGAACTTCATTGATGCAAGGTGGATCGATATGCAGAATGGTCTGTTTATTGACATCACTGCGGCGAGGTATGATCCTGGGCATGAGATGGGCGATGGAGTCATGTACGACAAGCATGACCACGAGTTCAAGGTGCGTACCGTACATATGACAGTGATCGCTGCCTTGTGCTAAAGCTTCATGTGTCAGGACAAGTACATCTTTCCTCTCTTAGACACTACCTTTGAAGGTGTCCAAGCCAAGATTCCGTACAGGTACAAGGAGATCCTGGCTTCGGAATACGGCAAGGGAGCATTGTCGAGGACTGATTACCATGAGTATGATCTTCCAATGCAACGTGTTTGCGTGTCCATGAGAACTGACAAGGGATTAGTCACCGATTCGACACAGAAAAGATGCAGTGGATTCCCATGAACTAGGCCTCAGCTGTTATCATGTACATAGGACTGAGGCGTGTTTAAAAGGCGTTCGTCTCTATCGAGCAGGAAAGGGATATCAAGGATAGACTGGAAAGGATATAGAATACTAATGATACCCGGCTGATGACGGCTGGCCGTCTTATATATAAGTCTTGGGTCTTTGTTTACTTGGTTAATCGCAGAAATCCCAGGATTATGATGGGAGAATTTATGCAGATCTGACAAATTTATTATCGACAGAAAAACTCACGGAATACTACCCATGTCGTAGCATTATCATGTTCAAGTCTTTGTCTTGTAGATGATCATTGGTTGGCCATTTTGGGCCATCAGTCAATTAATTGCTTCGATGCCCCGCGGCTCTAGAACGCGTCTCACCCCACGCGTCACAAGCATATCGAAACATTACTCTATCAACATCACATTTAAAAACGCCCAATTGCAACACCACCAGCGCATTTAACTTGAATACCAACCCTGGATAAAATCGAATGCGCAGAGAAAAATATAGGTGCTCTTTTCCCACACAATGGCCACAGGTATGTCAACTATGCTTTCCACCATCAAGCATGATCAAGTCGCTAACACAATAAATAGGCCAACAGCGCCGCGCTGATCGGCTGAACGAGCGTCTACGAGGTGCCCAGTATGAACTTACTTTCGGAAGACTAAGGTATTTGTGCTAATGCGACTCAAGGCGTGCCAACATCGAAGATGACTCCTTCAACCTCGACATCGCTGGCCTCAACATAGCTGGCTCGACTCCCGCCGCACCTGTGCCAGCACCACCCACATCGTCGGAGCGCCGAACGCCAAATACTTCTGCTAAGAGGAGAAGATTGGATAACGAACCGCCGCCATCTGCACAAGCGCAAGGAAGCGCACGGAGACGATCGCCTCGGTTGAAAGACCCCTACGATTTGCCAGAAACATCTAAGGAATCTGGCGCGCAGGATACAACAGGTGAATCGAGAGAGGAGGAGGAGCCGAGTCTTGATGTTGTAGAGGAGCCGGAACCAGAGCCCGAGGAGGAGGTCGAACCAGAGCCGCCACAGCCAGAACCCGAATTACCAAGTCCAGAAGTCGAAGCGCCAGACGAGAACGAAGCGGAAGTTGAGTTGCCGGCGCTACCGAGTAATGAACCCGCCGAACAACCATCGCAACGACGGACAGGGCGTAGGTCACTGGAACAGATTGCGAAAGATGTTGCGAATAAGAGACAGGACGTACACACGAGCGAAGCCATATCGTCAACTACACGATTACATACGACGTTACAAGAGGACGATGCACCGCCTTCCTCATCACCGCTAGTCAGCAAGGTGCGACGTAGTGAAGGTCCCGCCGTAATTCGGTCGAGACTATCACAAAGGCGACCTTCGAGACTTGCTGAGCAAGATGATGAAGAGGACGAGCTTTCGCCAAATCGAGTGGACCACGCGCCTGCAGATGATGAACGATCGGATGATGCTACAGAAATAGCAGAACCTGAAGTGGAGGAAGTTGAAGAGGAGCCCGTAGCAGAGGAGGAACCGCAGGAGGACGAAGAGGCAGCGGAAGCCATCGATGCAGTTGAAGCGGCCAAGACCATCGGGAGAAAACGGCCTCGGAGAAGTCTACCATCTCAATCACCAGTCGCTGAGCCCGATGAACAAGAAGTGGAAGAAGAGCAAGAAGAACCAGCAGCGAAACGACGCCGTGGACGACCATCGAGAAGCCCTGCGACACAGAAACAACCCGCCACCAAACCAAAGCCTACGAAATCGAAATCACGAACGACACAAGATAAACCACTACCGAAACAGGTTCGCAGGACAAAACAAGCCGCCAAAGAGCGCCGAGTCAGCGATGGTTCAGCAATCGAGGTCACAGTTCAGCGCTTCGTCAACGTCAAGAAGTTCATCAAGGGCGACGATGAAGAAGAAGATCATCTTGCAGCGGATCTGCCTTTTACAACAACTGGAGTCACGGCGGTAGATGTCTTTGCGCAGGCCTGCTTAGAAGTCATCGACGGCACGGTGGCGAAGCTCTTGGAAGCGTTACAGAATACCGAGGAGAAAGATAAGAAGAAGGAATGCAGGATCAAGATACGGGCACTTGAGGCGTATAAGGAGGAGCTTACGTCTCGGTTATTACAATTGGTAAGTTGTTTTCACCCTGCGTGAAAGCCTTGGGACTGACAAGTTAGTCAATTCACCTCATGGACTGGCAATCATTGCGGAAGCGTGTTCGTCTGGTACAGCGGGAGAAGCTCTCTTTGCGAGAAGAGATATTACGACTCAAAGCGGAGAGGGAACAAGTCGCGCTCAAGATGGATGCGGTACGCATCAAGCACGAAGAGGACACCAAGGAGTCAAAAGTGAGTTGTATGCTGCTTTTCTTCAAGCCACCCCAACTAATCATAGCAGTATCGACTCGATACCTCAGCTATCATGCATGACATAGACATGGCAGTCGAACGGGGACGTGACGCCCCTGAACTCTCGCGCGCCCAAGAGAAAAAGGCCGATCTGGCTAATCTCGAGCTTCTCGTCGCACGCATCACAGACGAAGCCAGCTCATCGAGCTCCGCAGGCGGTATGCTCCAACAAGTGAAAAACTTTAATGCATTTCTCGAGCGCGCAGCAATCGCTCTAGAAACAAGATGAAAAACAACATAACAAGTAACGAACTGAAACGTCTTTTTAATTCTTCAATGCGGGATTCGTCATATATATACTTTTTTACTGGATCTTGGCCTTGCTAAAGTCCATCTCGGGATGCTGCTCCTGGAACTTCTTGAGGATATCCGCCTTCTTCTGCTCGTCCGAGCTAGGTAGGCCCTTCTCCTTCTGCTGCTGGTCGAACATCATCTTCTCGACCATGCCGCGGGTCTCGCCGTCGAGATCCGAGAGCTTGGAGTTGTCGGGCTGGATCTTGGTCACGTCGATCTTGGGGGCGGATGTGACGACGTGCGCCCACCATTCCATCTTGTTCACCTTGTCGAGGTGGATCTCAACTGTCTTGGTGCCGTCTGAGTTGGTGCTGAGCGTCCATGTAGAGTCGTCGACGTGGACGGCGTGGGGGAGGTCGCCCTGTGGTTGGGTTAGTTGGTGTATGAGATGTGGCTTGAGTTTGTTATATGTGTACCTGGATGATTGGATCCTGGCCCTTGATACCCGCCTGTAGGCTCTGCTTCTTGATAGTAATGACGAGATCCCTTGACTTGAGGTTTCCGGGTACATTGAAGGTGACGTCGAGCTCTGAGATGGTCTGAGTCCACTTGTAGGGAAGAGCAGCCTGCTCCTCGACCTCCTTTGCGTTGGCAGCGGCGGTCTCGGCGGGTGTAGGTTCTGTGAGAGTTAGTACATGTGAAGCTTATCACTGACGAAGAATCTGTTTATATCCACCCATTGGATGAATGATTATAGTAGTACTCACCGTTATCGGCCATGGTGATGTTTTTGAAGCGGTTGTGATATGTTCTGAGGAGAGAAATCGATGGAAGCTGTTGGTTATGAGAGAAGGCTGACAATTCATGGAGGGGCAGCTACAAGGTGGGGCCAAGTCGTTCTGAGCTTTGACCAATGGGAATCTCTCCGTCAAACCTGTAATCCCCGTCTCGTCAGCCGTGCAGAACCAACATTTGATAAGGTACGGAGTAGCCACTGATTAATCACTTCTTCACCATAACAAAGTCATTCAGTTCCTCTTCCTCTCTCGACGACCTCACCCCTCCACTCAACCGCATATTCCCTGCACTCGCCAGCCAAAATGTCTCGCGCAGGCGTCTCAATACGCCACGCCACAGATCTCAACGCGCCTCCACCGCCAGACCAAGACGAGACATGTCCCGTATGCAAGACAACACGCTACTTCAACCGCGACATGGAATTCCGCATCAATCCCGAGTGCTACCACCGCATGTGCAAGACCTGCGTCGAGCGAATCTTCAAAGACGGTCCCAACCAATGTCCCTATGCCGGCTGCCACAAGACTCTCCGTCTTCGCGGTTTCAAGACTGCTTTCTTTGCGGATCTTGCTGTGGAGCGTGAAGTCGATATTCGGAGACGGGTGGCGGCGGTGTTTAACAAGGTCGAGGAGGACTTTGAGACGCTGGATGATTATAATGAGTACCTGGAGAGGGTGGAGGTTTTGACGTGTGATCTCGTCTATGGCACCGATGAGCAGAGGAGGAAGGCTGAGGCGGAACTTGGGGAGTGGGAGGTGAAGCACAAAGCGGACATTGAGCGTAACAGACGTCTTGCGCGTGAAACAGCTGACGCTCGTCAACGTCGTATCGCGGCAGAGGAGGAAGAAGCACGGCAGCGACGATTACGTGAACATCAAGAAGAACTCGAAGAAAAGGCCAACGCCAAGCGCTTCCGTGAAGAAATGCTCGACTCTCTCCAAAGTGCCGAGACGGGCCGCGCGACTGAGGCGATGGACAAGATCATGCTCAAGAAACGAGGACATAACAAGCGAGACGCAGCACTCGGCGCCGCGGGGAGCAGCGGTCTCTCTATCAGAGGACTGCGCGAGAAGAAGGCAGTCGTAGTGGAGAACAAGCCGTACGATCCGTACGGCGGCGTGCGCGTCATGCCAGAGCGCGTGGACCTTTCGTCGGAGAAACTGGCGCTGTATAGCAACGAGTGGGTCGAGGAGACACGGACGAAGCCCAAGTTCAAGGCTGGAGGGTACAGTCCTGATGAGTATCTCACTCGCGCTTTGTTTGAGGCCTTTTCAGGGCTGGGTGTGTTTGTGGATGAGGAAAAGGTTGAGAGGAGTGTTGCTACAGCGGGGGCGAGAGAAGCTGCTGTGACAGGAGATACGGGGGGTAGAATGGACGTCGATGATCCGTTCTAGTAGATGGTTTTCGTCGTTAAAACGGGCATAGCTACGGAGTTCGGGCGTTTGGGAAAAGACATTGAGGGATATAACGGAACTGGAGTTTTGAAGATGGTAAAAAATGACACGATACCATGGCTACAGAGAACATACACCAGACACAGTGAATACAGAGAAATAATTTGATGATAATTGTATTTTTGTATGACTGCTACTATACTAATCCAAAAGGAAAAATCACCAGGAGAGGATTGAAGGGCAATGTCAGAAAGGATACCGAATCCTTCTGTGTGCTCATCCTGTGGCCTTGCAATCCTCATTTCGAATCACATCCCCCGAAAACGCCTCGCTTACTATATGGAAAGGGAGGCTGTTACAGCCAAGAAACGGAAACAAAAGGGCGCTGTGAAAACGCGATGTGAATTATGTCTTGATTTGAGCTCGTAAGATAAGATTGTTTGGTTTGGAACCGCTGCTTCGATAATCTTATTGCTGCCAAGGTGTCTGTTGAGCAGGACGAGGGAATACAGGCACTGTGGGAAGTTGGTCGAGGCCTCCTCCGATAGGCTGCTGGTTGGCTTGCCATCCCATGCCTGTGTTGTGGTTGACAAAGGCGCCGTTTCGGAAGGGATTGGTAGTACCGGTTGGTTGAGGAGCGAGAGCAGCGCCGGCAGTTTGTGGGCGCTGTTCTTGGTTTGGCGCTGGCATCGTGGAGTTGCGAGCAAAGGGGTTTGTGCCGGTTGGTGTAGGTTGAAGAGCAGGTTGTTGTTGTTGAGGAGAGGGTGATTGGAAAGGCGAGTTTGAAGCTTGGGCGAAAGGAGAAGTGTTTTGCTGTGGTGATGTTCGAGCGAATGGGTTTGTAGATTGGCGGTTTAGAGCGGGCGTTGTAGCAGATGATGGAAGGCCTGTTTGTTGAGCCATGAGCATAGACTGGCGGAAGGGGTTGGTGTTTCCTGTTTGCATCGGTTGGAGGCCCTGAGGCGATCCGTTCTGAATAGGTTGTTGCATCTGAGGGGCAGCGTTGGGAAAGCTGGCCATTGTATCCTGAGGGATTGGTGCCAGGGAGCTTGGTTGGAAGGCTTGTTGTTGAGGAGTGAAGCCCCCGAAACCGGCTCCAGTGAAGTCGGGCTGTAGTTGGATCTGGGGTTGCTGTATCTGGGGCTGTTGTATCTGAGGTTGCGGCTGCATGAACCCAGTCTGCTGAGGCTGTTGAAATGGACTGTTGGACGCAAATCCAGTAGGCTGCGCGGCAAAACCGTTCTGTTGAAACGGCATGCCTGTCGGTTGCTGCTGGAAAGCCTGTTGTTGAGGCTGGGGATTCATGCTCATCGGTGTCTGGTTCTGCTCGATAGAGTCAAAGAAGTCGATCAGATCGGGATCAGGACCCTTGTTAGCTTGCGGTTTCGACTCGGGTGCCCTGTTCCCGCTCGAGGAAGCCGTAATCTTGGGAAAGGGGTTGTTGGACGCTGGTTCGGGGAAATCGGAGCTCTTCTTCTTGCTGAGACCACCCTGCTTCGAGCTTGAACCTCCCCCAATCTTCTTCACATCCTGCTCAGCTAAGTATTGTCTTCGGTGGACCTCAAAATCGGGATCGTGAAGATACTCCTCCAGCTGGCGTCCAAGGTTGACAGGAGCATGCTTGAGCTTGGGCACCTCGACTCGAGTGTGGTGTTCGTGCTGACGAGCTACGCTCAGATATTGGACGACGTAGTCTGTTTGCTTCGTGAATTTCCGATAAATGGCCATAGCACGTTCGGCATCCACCTTTGACATCTCGAAAAAGTTACCTGAAGGGATGAACGTTAGTCAAAGTGGCGGGCTGAGACAGAGGGGGAGGGGCAAACATACCGAGAATGCTGATGAGCCCTTGGTTGAGAACCTGAAATAGTGCCAACAGATCCAAGACAAGCAATCGGAAAACAGTTATGGTGATTTCATTCTCCGGCTCGTTCTCCATAACCTGGGATGATCAGTCTCAGGATTCCCTCGCTTAAGGTCTCAACTTACGTCGCATTTTAGTAAAGCCTCAAGTTGGTGCTGAACGATTTCCGTCTCCCGTAACAATCCCTTCTCAACCGAAAGCTTCTCGAGTCTTGACTCGGAAGCGCGCACCCAATCCGTCTTCGTCTTCTCGTATGCGCGAGCTCTCTCAGCTAGGTAGTGGGCATAATGTCGAATATTTCGTCCTTGAATTTGTGCTGCCAATCTGTCAATGCCCAAGCCCAGATATCTTTCGGCCTGCGTGGAACGTACCGTCTGTAAAGCTGCTAATTGCTAGCACATTGCGATGTGTCGAGAGAAAAGCGAGCGTGACATCAGGAGATCCCTCTCTGATCATCAGGTGAACTGTAATTAGACTTTTGAAGACAACGGTCCACGTTGAATCGCGGAGACGGTATGTGAGAGCGCGAAAGACCTCGCCGACGCCAGCTTCGCCGGAATGGGTAGCTACGAGAATATGTTCGATGTATTTCGTTTTTGGGGGAGCATTCTACACCATCCAATATCAGTACCAAGTTGAACATTGAGAACCAGCGCCCGTCGAGGAAAACTGGTTGGGCTCATGATTGCCGCTGATATTGGGCTCATCAAGAGCGCGCCGCCAAGACCGCACACGTACCTTGATCTTCGTCGCGCCCTTGACGGACTTTTCGAAGGAGCTTGACATGATTCCAACAGAAGCTCGGGAGCTATATCGAGCTTATAATCGCCGGGCGATGGAGGGACAAAAAGTTCAGACGACGGACGTTGCAACGAGCGACGGGGTACGGTGACAGATGATTGATGGCCGGGGATCCGGGGGAGTCGAGGCTGGGATGACGATAAGAGCTGCTGCAGCAGAAGACGAGCGAAGTCGAGCGGTGTCGGGTCGCTTCAAAGTGACCAGCGCAAATAGAAGATCTTGAAGGCGTCTTGGACGAAAGAAAGAGAGATTGACCGAGAGAGACAACGAGAGAGTGTCCGCATCCGCGCCGGGGGACGTGGACGATTCTGGGGCGTGGCAGGACAAGGACAAGGGGAGGGGTGTGTGCTGTTCGGGTTGGCGTTGACTTGAGGTTGGGCTTTGGTGGTTGTAGGACAAGAAGGTGGAGATTCTGAGAGATGCGGATGATAGAGAGGTACCTGCACACCACAGCAGCGTTGAGTCATGTCACGATGTACACTCCAAACTCGTGTCCTCCGGAAAGGTGGTTGACTCCGATACGGGCGGGCGCTACTCTCCCACTGTAATTCCAGGGGACGCTACTGATGTCGTCACCATGGATTCTTCTGTCTTTTTCATTTCAGAGGGACTTGGTTGCGCCAAGATAGCTCCACTGCAGTGATGGTGATAGTCCATGAGGATGAAGAAATCTGGGGACTTTTTTGTCTGAGGGGGATGTAAATTGAGGCATCGTTGGGCATTTACGTAGCACAAACACAGTCTGCCTTGTGGCCGTTTGCATGCGTGTTTGGTTGCTTGTGCGATAATCTCTTCGCTTCTTCACGTCTCACCAAAACTCATTTCACCTGATACAGCTCTAGACAAGGGACGGCACATTCACTCTATCAAAAACAGCAGGTCGCGAGGCACAAGGTTTGTCATTACAGATAAGATACAAAATGCAATTCAATTCAATTCGTAGTACATATATATACGCGAAACCTCACTTGAAGCTCGCTCCCCAGTTCCGTCAATCGCAAAAAAACAAAACCTACCTGTCAGAGCGGTTCAATTTCTGCATGCCAAGTTTCCCCAGCCGCACGAACCAAAACAAGAATCCTCTCATTCATTCATAAAAAGTCAGAGCTTTTTTCCATCGCGTCCGATGCTTGTAACAAGGTCTGTGTCGAACGCCCATTTCATGGTACCAACCTCACCTCGCCACGAAACCGCTTAAGCTGCCCCGAGAGGCAGAGGGTTTCGAGGTCCGGAAAGGAGGCACTGCATCATATTAAACACGCGGTTCTCATCATCTGCGAGGTAAATGTTAGCAAAATGCAAGTATTTGTGCGTGTTCAGAGGACTTACGGTTTCTTGAATGAAGAGGGTCATAAGGAGAAAAGAAAAAGAAGAAGAGCAGGAACGCGATCCGCGCAAAATTTAAAGGTGCCCGTAGTGGGGTGCTGGCCGTGGCTGATCTTCGGCTGTTTGCTCACCTTGCTTCACCTTGTCCACCGTGGGCCACCCTAGACTCTGGCATCGGTGCTCGAGGCCAAAGCCAAATAGATCTGCATTTGATGTGTTGCAGGTTGATTTGAAGGTCTTGCGGTATTCCATACTAGTTCTATGATAGTCCTGGAAACTAGAGCTTTTTAAATTCACGTCAGTCTTCAGAGTTCTGAGCTCTTCGAAACAACCTCTCTTTTTACTTGGGCCATTGCGTATTTGAACCACTACATCAAGTGCTAACCTACCGACCATGCTCAGGCTCTCAACACATTCGCAAGACTACGTATACCAAGGACCCCATAACATCGAAGCCGATCATTTGATAGCCCCCATTCCGAATCCATGAAGTTGTTGTCTAAATATCACTTATACCTCCGTAGCTTCCACGTGATCAATCTAGCACGCCATATCTACTGATAAGGCACGATAGACCGTTGAACTCCTTATCTATGTCTAACATTTGTTCCTGCATGCAGATCCCTCGCCATTAACATGCCTCCTCTAAGATCTGGTAGAGCTTCAAAAGCATGTGATCTTTGCCGCAAATACAAAACTCGCTGTTACGCTTCAGGCAGCTCAAATGGAACTTGTTTGCGTTGCAAGACCTTATCTCAACCATGCTCTTTGGACTTTAGCCACCATCGACGCTCAGTTTCACCACCCATACGTGAACAATTAGATGTCACACGTGACGAGTCGGCTGTTCGAGGTCGGAGAAGTTCAGTTGATGATAGGTTTGTATAATCGTGGATCTGATGAGTTATCATTGACGGCTCGTATAGGTTAGAAAGGCTCGAGCGAACAGTCAGCGCTTTAGTCGATAAACTTGACTCAAAACTGGATGAAATTGCCGGATCATCTAACAACAGTAGACCTGCAGTGGTCGAAGTGCCAGTACCGTCTGCAGAACTCGACCCGGCTCCGGTGTTTCTAATACGAGATGCTGCAACCGATGCAGGAGTTCACTCTCCTGAGCAAGCAATTACTCAAACAGGACCTCAATCAGATGTCATATCAACAGGACTTGTCTCGCTACAAACAGCTCACTCACTATTAGGACTGTAAGCTATCGTTATTCTTAGTTAAAGAATGAATAACTGACAAGTATCAGATTCCATGTTCACTATGGCAGATGGGTCAGATTTCCAGAAGACATCTCAACAGACAGACTCCTCTTACAAGTCCGAAAATCTCCATTACTATTATGCAGCATATTCTTGATATCCGTCCGGCACACAAGCCAGAACCTTGCAGATCGGCTCGCTCCTAGGCTCTTCGAGGAATCGAAGCGCCTCATTACAACATCGCTACTGGAAGTCCCACAGACTTTAGAATTCTTCCAGGCCGTACTTATACTGAGCCTTTGGTCGACGACTATAGGCCAAGTTCCCTTGAGTATAGACAGTTGGCTACTCACCGGCTACGCCATCCAACAAGCTCTCGCAAGCCCTCACTTCATGGAAGTTATCCGTCCAGGCTCGTCTCAGCATACCGATGATGCATTGGATGCTTGGTGTTTGTGGAATCACCTATGCGTTGCCCATCTTCAGTAAGTCCCAAGAGTTGTCTCACGAGATATCTTCTGACGTTAAGACAGGTACTGCGTTGGAACTCGCAGACATTCACTACTGACTCAGGCGCAAGTTGACCAATGCGTCAATTTCGTCAAGTCTAATGAGGTGAACAACTATGAAGCGAGAATGGGAGCAGAGGTTCAGCTCTACTGGATTATCTACAACAAATGTGGAATTTCTCAGGTCGACCTTGCGGGAACTAAGCTCGCGCTGCAAGCATGGCAACAAGAATGGATGGTCCTTTTTCGTAAGTCTATTCTCGATGTACTAGAATATTGATGTTGACATGATACAGACGAGCCCAGATCCCAGTTTCTACAAATGGGCTTCCACTTCGCTCACCTACTGGCCCATTGCCAGTCTCTCAAATCACCCAAATCAGTCATGCACAGCTCCGTACTCAAAAAAATTATCAAGCATTCAAAAATCATCATAAATCTCGCCATCGATACAAACGACGATCGTACTCGCCATTTAACGGATCACATTTATCACATCCTCAGTTTCTCTGCACTAACTCTATGTCGAATCGTTCACACATACGAGTCCAAACTGCGAGCCGCTAATTATGACACTACCGAGTTGGATAATATAGTATTCAAACTTATAACCTGGTTCAAAACCATTGGGCTGCCTTGTCACGCTGCGCATATTCTAGGCGATATTGTGCATGCACAGTTTCAAAAGCTTCGCCCAGAGTTCCAACCCTCAACGCCTCTTGTTTCCGGAGCATTACCTGAGATTACTGGTGCTGATTATAATTCCGAAGAGTTATTGTTACCGCCTGATCTTTCTTTCTTGTATCCGAACTTTATAGGATCGGAGATGTTTGATGCGGATGGCGGGTTGGAGTCTTGGCCAGAATGGGCCCAGGTTCATTCAGATACAGACGCGTCTGTCTAGTAATATCTAGAAAATACCTTAATATGAAGTTATTAAGTACTGCAATTACTTCACAAAGTGAAATCGTAAATTGTCAATGCACTGAGATGGTCGTGTAACAGGCAGCAACCAACAAGTGACACGGATATTTTCCGCTCCGTTCCGCGATCGATTTCTGCCATTTGAATCCATCATGATTACCACTCTTCTCTTTCAACGCATTGCAACACCACCACCAAAATGGACCGACTAGCACCAGAGATCATATCCAGCATAATTAAACATATTGTGCCAGATGAGTACTTCTCGCCAGCTAAATTCTACGACGAAACCAGACCTCCAATCCACTGTCTCGCACCTTTAGCAGCACTATCTCACCGATGGCAACCTCTCATTGAAGAAGCCTCATTCCGTGAGCTCAAGTTGAACCAAGAATCGGTATTGTATGCGATAGAAAACAAAATTCTCACGCCCAGGCGTCTTTCATATCTCCGCCGGGTCGATTACTCATTTCCACCACCAGATGAAGAACACCCTCCAACGGTAGGGCCCGAAGTTGACACAGGCTTTATGCCTCTTCTGAAGTTGCTCGCTCAAATACCTTTGCAAGAGGAGCCATTAGTAGACTTGAACGTTACCATACCCTGGGCTAAAAGAGGCCCCAGTTATCTCGATAAACTGGAAGATCACGTCGAGGACAATTTTGAGGCGGTGAATCCGTGTCTCCCAGAAGTCCCCATGATACGAAGTTTCTACTTATGTCGTGGATTTGATCGCTTCTTTTACTCTCCGCGCTCTTTTTGCTTGGTAGCGGGTACGATGTCGCGTTTGGGATCACTTACTATGCGCCTGATGTCTGAGAGAGTACCTGAGATTGTGTTGAAGGAGAGAAATGGTAAGTTCAACCCAACTCTACTCAAGATAATGGCAATTTCTCACAATAAGGTTATCTAGAACTCGCACGATCCTTGAATGATTTGCCTTCGTCGATCCATAATTTCGATCTCGATTACTTTGTTAGTCCACGCTTGCTCTTGGATGCCATGTCTCTTGAGCCGACAACAGAAGACATTTTGAGTCGAGAGCTATGTAAATTCTCGCAAAGAGAAGGCCTGAAAGATTTCTCTTTCGGAGGGAGCATTGAGCCTACAATCTTCTGGCCACCCGAGTCAGATACAACTGAAGAGCCTCACTGGCCAAGCCTCAAAGCTTTCGAACTCACACCATCTGACGTATCACCCTCAGGGAAGCGGCTTGTCGTCCGCAACGTATGGCGATCACCAGATAGCTGGCATCCTATGTTTCCTGTTGACGACCTGGCGAATGAATATTTTACGGCGGCTGCGCGATGTGTATCTCGGATGCCCAAGGCGGAATACCTCTCTATAGAGCTGAAAGACTCGTGGTCCACGACTCTCGTTTTCTGTACCGGGTATCCCAACGACCCTGACGAGCCGATTCTGAGACTGTCGGGAGGAGGAGGAGCCAAGATCTCTGAGGAGACGGAGAAGGAATGGCGGAAGACAGCGGAAATCCATAACTTGAAGTTTTCTATGGAAGTTGATGAGGAGGATGATTAGGGAATGGATAAAGAAAGCTGGGTATGACTGGAGACTGAATGCAATGGTCGTAAGGCCAATTGAATCTGTTGAATTCTTGCTGTATTTGATACCGTGCAACCTTAGCCAATACTATAACATTGCTAGCGATGCTTTAAATCTCCCTCCTCGCCTCGTCTGAAGCAACTTGAAACTTTTCCTCAACACCAGCATCCCCATTGTCAAAGAGTCGGTACAGCAACTTCCAGACCAGAATAACAACAGCGGCAGCAATAGCACAGCCTGCAGCGATGCTCAATCCACGTGTATATCTAGGTGCATCTATCTACAGTTAGTCGAGAACTTGTAAAAAAAGGGGGGAAGCATACCTTGAGTTCTGAAAAGTTGATTACCAGGAAAGTTGGCAAGCTGGATACTCATAACATAAGCAGCCAAGGCGACAGGTCTCTTGTAGTCTTGCATCTTGGTTGTGAGCCATGCAGCACTGATGGCTTGGACACAGCCCATTCCCATCTGTGTCCAGACCACTCCACCGTATAAAGTCCACTTCGATACACCATTTGGTGCAAGGGCTAACCAAAGTAGACCAGCAGCTCCCCAGAGGTAGCCAAGAGCAATGTGAAACCCGCGCTCACGGAAGTGATCACTGCTGAATGCCAAAGTGACTGACCAAACCAAGGCACAGACACTACCAACGGAGTTAAGACCGTTGGCTTGAAGGGAAGTAAAGCCGAGCGATTTGATGATGGAGGGTGCGTATGTGTTCATCGGAGAGATCATGACCATGGAGAGAAGGCCAGCGACGAGATGGCCGTATAGTCTCCAGTCAGTGAAGGTATCGACGATATGTGACAGTAGAACTGGTTGACCGTACCGCAGGGCTTTGGTAGGATCGTTGCGGATGACTCGGGTGACGATGATGGAGGCTTCACGCTCGGTGAAAATGTTGAATGATTTGCCAAAGAAGGTCTTAGGTTTCGCGGCATTATGAGGGAAGTATAGGTATGCGAGAACCCCGAGGCAGCACGTCAAAACACCCTCTATACGCCGTTAGTACTAGCCCTGAAGACAGAGCCTAAGACTTACCAATAAGGAACAGCCATTGCCATCCATGGAGGCCACCTCTTCCGCGAAGGGAAAGAAGACCAATAGACAAAGGCCCACCAAGAGCACCAGCAAAACTGTTGGAAGCCCAGAAGATGGCATATCGTAAGGCAAGCTCTTGGTTGGTATAGTATCGTGAGATGTAAAGAGCAAAACCAGGGATATAACCACCCTCAAGAGCACCAATGAAGAATCGAGCAGCACATAATCCGTGTGCATTCTTCAAGAAGATCTGAGACCAAGTAGCAATGCCCCAGAGAAACATGGTGATGGGAAGGAATCTCTCTGGGCCCATGTACTTGCTGATCATGTTGAAGGGAAGCTCTGTAACGATGAAGCCGACTGTGAAGAGAGTTTGGGCTAAGTTGATGTCTGAGTTATCGATGTTGATGTCCGTTCGAAGCGTGTCGGTTAGGGCATTTCCGATGTTGGTACGATCGAATTGGAGGAAGCAAAAACAAAGAACGATAAAAGGCAAGATGAAGAAGTCAACCTTGAGCAAAGCTCTCCTAGTTTCTCCAGATTCAATAGCAAGGGTAGGATCATAGCCCGGAACATGAATAGCTTCGTCCTGAATAACATCGCCATCATGCTCCGAAGTCTTGGACTGAATCGGGTGACTCTTTTCAGAAAAGGAACTCATTGTAACAAAGATGTTAATTGTCAAGCCTAGCAATGGTGATTTCTGACATGATGGTATCGAACAATGCTACACTCTATATACTACCTCCCTGCCAGAGCAACAATGATGTCCTGATAAGCGATATGCCTAGATCTGTATGGTGTTGAAGATACCATGGCGACGATAATGGCGTGCTGAATTGGGTTAACCTATTGGAGGACTTGATAAGATGAGATGGCGCCGGCGGTGATAACGATGGACCGTCGGATCGTTATCAGCCGGCGGCATCCCGACGGCATCCCGCAGGCTTACCGCCGGGATGCCGCAGGGATCGATGTTTTCGCATTATCACGCCAATATTTATCTGAAGATATCATTGAATCAGAAGGGAATTGTCTACAAGTACGAGGCAAGTCCAGAGTGTTGATATTGTCTTCAGATCGAATAAATCATCGAGCAAGACAATCTCTCAACAGGTCTTGAAACAATCGCCAAGCAAGACCCAAGCTCCAACAATCACCACCAACAAAAAGTCACAAGATTAAGCCTTCGCCATGGAACAAAACACACTAAAAAGACGTGGCGTCGGTCTCACAGGTGTCGACAAGGATAAGTCCTTCGGGGGCTACACCCTTTTCTGCCCCCTGACCAGTGACACAGCTCACCTGGTCGACATTGACGGCAAAGAAGTCCACTCATGGAAACTCCCCGGCAGAATCGGTCGTCATGCTAGAATCCTGCCCAATGGAAATCTTGCTGTCAACACTCTTCGAACAACTGAGCTCACCACCAAAGATGGAGGTCCCTTCCCATTTCCCTTCTTTAACAAATATGGTGGAGGTGTGATGAGTGAGCTTGATCCTGAAGGCAAAGTGGTTCGTCAGTTCACAGATGATCTTGGTCATCATGATCAGTATCACTATGGCGATGGACGCTTTTTGTATACTGGCCTTGAGGCGCTGTCGCCTGAGGACTCGGCGAAAGTTATCGGTGGTGTCCCTGGGACCGAGATTGATGGCATCACGTACGCTGACACCATCAATGAAGTAGATGAGAAGGGCAATCTCGTCTGGCAATGGAAAGTTTCAGAGCGTCTCCCACGAGACGAATACCCGCTTCAAGCTCACTATACAAGAGAGCATTACCCACTCATCAACTCCGTCATCCCCATGCGCGATGGCAAACACATCCTCGCATCTCTCCGATCAGTATCAGCCGCCATAATCATCGAGAGATCCACCGGCAACATCGTCTGGAAACTCGGCCCAGAAGTTCTTGCTCAACAACACAACGCTAGTGAACTAGACAACGGCAACATTCTCATCTTCGACAATGGAGCTTTTCGTAACGGTGAATCTATCACCTATACCCGTGCCATCGAGGTTGATAGAAAAACGAAGAACATCGTCTGGGAGTACAGGGATCGCTCGCAGATGCACAACTTCTTCACTCCATTCATGGGCAGTGCGCAGAGATTAGCGAATGGAAACACATTGCTTTGTGAGAGTGCATTTGGAAGATTGTTTGAGGTTACGAAGGAAGGTTATGTTTGCTGGGAGTTTATCAACCCGCATTTTGCGCCTTATCCTGACCAAGCTACTGCGAAGATATTCCCTGGAGAGTCGAATGCGCTGTTTAGGGCGTATAGGTATTCTTTGGAGGAGGTTCCTTGGTTGAAGAAGAAGTTAGCTGGAACTGATGGAGAAGGGCAAGCTTCTGGAATAATGGGAAGTATGTGTAAGCAGCAGTAACCTGCATATAACAGTATATGCAGGAATTGCAAACATTAGTATGCTACTACAGCCAAGTCTCCCATTTTATATCGGCATGCTAGGACATGCAAGAAAAAGACATGGATGCAGTTTTCTTCACTGGGTGAGCTTGTCCCCTTCAGCAACCTGTTTAAAGCAATAGTCAATGGGTATCCCTGGTATCTCACTGAGTGACCACTAAACCGTTTATACAGTATGGTTGCATCGGCTGCAGTATCCTGCATCGGATCGGATCTGGGGCAGTCACTTGTGGGGTTCCGATGATTGTGGGGTTGACCCGTCCGTCACCCCCCACACTTGGCCTCGGCTGAGCCGAGAGAATTGACACACCCTATTAGAGATAGTAACTACATATTGTGAATTGGATTTCTTCACTATTCACTTCTCATGATACGTGTCTTGCTATTTGGTTCTTTCACGGAGATTAAGATCCACTTGACAGTCATTAGAAGAAGCTGGAGGCGTCGTAGACATTCAAGCAACAGGTAGAATTCCATGTTTGCCATATAGACCTATGCTTTGTGTCACAGGCGAGAGGTCAAGAGATGTCTGTTATGGAAAATAAGTGAAGTACGTATCAAGATCATCTAGTCAAAAAAGGGGCCACGACGGTCATGCTCATCGTAAGGCCCCGTGTACAGACTGTAGCTAAACTCAACCCGCTACCAGGTTCTCCAGACATGGCCGCGTCTAGTCAAATCTAAACCAGATACAAATCTGCCTTAATAGGCTCGCTTCATCTAGCGTACCTTGGGGAATTCCAACCCCGCAATCTGGGTATCCCGCAAATCCCGTTGCAATGACTTAAATTTTATTCGTCCCCAGACGTCTCGACTGCCCTTGTACTCTCTACCTCTCCTCACCACACCCACGTGAACGATGCCTTCTCGTAAACTCAAAGACAGCGAGCGCCGCAGATGCGCAAACGCCTGCTACACTTGCAAGCGTCGCAAAGAGCGCTGTGACGGCCGTCAGCCGTGTGGCCGCTGCATCACCCGCGGGGTGGATTCCGAATGCCGCTTTACCCCTTCTCCGACGACAAAGCGCAGGGTTCGGAGCGCCCGACCTCCTGCGTCTGGTGCAGGCAACTTGCAGGGCTCTATATCGCCAAGCGTCTCCTCCTCTATCGAAGTATTTGACCAGACTCCAAGCAACCAGGCGGGACATGATCCACACAAAGACCATACAGAGCGTCCACAACTCTCTACACTCATACAAGACGGCCACGGGAAATTCGTCTTCATTGGCGACGCAGCCAACCTGTCCTTCCTGCAGATTATCCGACGTCTAGTACGCGATTCGCTCGGTCCTTGTGCGTTCACAGAAGATGCTCTGCAACATCTTATGGTTGAGGCCAAGCCCTCGGATAGCTCCACGTGGTTCGTCAACATCATGGATGATACACCAGCAATGCCCGAAGAGGAAGAGGCTCGATATCTGGTCTCCTGGTTCTTCCGTTCAACCAGTTGCGTACTCAACCTCTTCGAAGAGCGAGAGATCAACGAGTCAATGGCGGCTTGGTATCAGAGGTGCTCTTATGGACCAGAGGATAAAGCTTCAGTGGCAGTCTTCTTTCTCATATTTGCAATTGGCGCCCAGACATGTCCTGAGAATAGGGACCAGGAAGCAGAACAGTATTTTAATTATGGACGCTTCCTCACCGCATCCATTATCATGGACGACATCAGTATCTCAGCTGTCCAATCCAATATTCTTATCACTATGTACCTACTTGGCGCATCACGGCGGAACGCTGCATTCATGTACCTCGGCAGTGCTGTCCGCGCGGCATATGCTCTCGGAATTCAGCGACACGATGTCAACAAGCATTTCAAGCAGTCCGAATATCTTCTGCGAGAAAGGTTATGGAAGGTCCTCCGTGTCCTAGATCTCTTCATGAGTGCATCCCTCGGTCGTCCACCATCCACACACGAAACTCGGAACACGGGTACCGATGAGAATTACTCGGCTTCCAACGACCTCTGCGCTATTTTTGAAGATATTCTTACCAACATCTACTCCCCGCAAAAAGTCTCAAACACGCATTTGGAGCGAATCAGTGAACACCATCGGCAATGGGCGAACAAGTTTCCTCTAGGTCTGGCTACTGATAGTATCAAACCGTCGAAATTCATTGACGAAGCCGACGGGAAGGAAGCGCCAAATATTGGTCTATGCCACCTCAAAGAGGCTTATTACTGGACGATCATGCTACTTGCTCGGCCATCCTTGACGAAAAGCGCTTCTAAACACATGTACAAGGCCAGCCAGGACATGAGTCAGTGGGAGCCTCCGACTGCTGCAACTGAGCCAGATCAAATCCTCGCTTTTTCCTGCGTCGACTCTGCTGTTAGAACAGTGGATCTCCTGAAAGTAATGGGAGACAACCGAGAAATTCCAAAACGTCTCCCATTTGTCGTCAATTCTCTATTTGTTGCAGCGTTGGTCCTCGGAACGGCCTACTTCAATGACTTGGATCATATTTTCCCTCTTGAAAAAAGCATGACCGGTGTACGATCCTTGATGGCCAGGTTCAGTACCCATGATCCCGTCGCCAAGGGCGCCCTGCAAACCATCGATAACCTACAAACTGTTTGTAACATATACGTCGATGAGCGAGCACGTCGGAAGATGGAGAGACAGAGCCTCCTTGTGCGAAACCTCTTTGGTACCGTCCACGACGGATCTAGACCACAGACTCCGAATCAACACGACAAAGCAAAGGCAACATCTATCAGCGATTTCAGCCAGAGTGAGGCAATTCTTGATACGTGGTCCTTTGACGAATCTGTTGGACACATGGATGGGGAGCTGATGGGAATGCTGCCGCATGAGGCGCTAGAGGCATTTTCACTTCCCACGCCTACGACTATTACTTTCGACTCATTTGATGCTAGCTTTCCTTTGTTCTCAACTGTAGATGTATGTAGTCTTGAGGTTGAAGGAAATATGGGGACAAGTAATTTGGCGTTTGGGCTGTGATATATCATATATGTAATTAGAAGGTCTTCTGTCTAAGTCGATGTATTAAATGTGCTTTACATATTGATAGGGTTGATAAGTCAAAACGGTATCACACAGCCATGAGATACCTGTGCATAAATACATACGTTAAACTAACTGCTACTCTTGATGGCCCAGTTGATCCCGCTTATTAGCTGGTTCAAGAATACCTCTGTCTCAGGTAAAGATGGGACAATCCAGAAACAGTGAGGCATATCACCATAATGGCCGGTCTTGGTAGGCACGCCAGCCAAGGAGAGACTGTCCCAAAGGACTCTCCCATCGTCCCGCAGTGGATCCTTGCCGCATGTTGAGACATATGTCTTAGGGAACGCCTTCAGACATCTATCATCCAGTATTGGAAAATAGCTCTTGTCTTCAGGATCGATACCCGAGTTGTCAAACATCTGCAGAAGTGATTCCTCATCGACTATGGGCACGTTGTCTTTGTTCTCCTTGTAGGACGAGTGCTTCGCTCGGAACTTTGCTGGGATGTTTCGAGGGTGGAATGCTACTGGACATAGTGCAACGACTCCAGTGATAGCATCAGTGGGAAGACTGGTTTGACCGAGGACTACTTTTCGAGCAACTGCAAGGGCAAGACAGCCGCCAGCTGATGTGCCGATGGTGAACATATTAGAGGGATTGCCACCAATACTATCGGCGTTGTTGAAGGCCTATTGAATCAGAACTGTCAACAAGCGGTCTTGGTGAGCGTACCAATAGGCTGGGATACTGATATGCGACTTACCCATTCGTAAAGAGTCACAGCGTCCTCCAAATGCGCCGGAGCCTTGTGTTCAGGAGATAAACGATAATCAACGTTCACAACAACCACGTTGGCCTTGAGTGCGATATATCGACAGAAGCCATCCTCAGAGTCAAGGTTCCCTAAAATAAAACCGCCAGAGTGATAGAAAACACCAATGGGCAAGTTCTTGGCTTCAGAGTTGAGAGGCGTGTAAGTCCGATATGTCACGCCACTTACTTCTCCATTACGGATCTTCAACTTGTCTTCTGGGAAAGGAGGAGCCAGGGATGCAAGGAGAGAGCCGAGGCCGCTGAATTGATCTCTCATTTCTTCCGCGGAGCCCTTCAACACGGGGCGGACGCCACCCAGAGACTCTTCAAACTGTGCGATTTAGTGCGCGTAACAGGTTGGATATCTTGAGAGCTTACCTTGAGCCAGGAGTCAGCGTAAGAAGACATGATTTTGAATTTAGTTTTGTTGATTCTGATGACTTGGATGTGGTTTCTGCACAGAAGACAGCTTTGGATTGGAGCAGTCCGGACGGCGCACTATCCCCTCTTATGAGCGATCAGACGACGGCAACACTTGTGGAAGAAGACTATTTAATACTACTCCTATTCATTAAATTCTTCGGATGACATGACTTATTAATTTGAGAAGTGAAAATCGGCGTCTTGCCTTTTCTTCGGAAGTTTGTCAAGTGTTCCGCGGAACAGAACCTTAAGGAGATTCTTCGGATATAAAGCCCAGATACCGATGGCCAACACCACATCCGAGCCGAAGAACAATAACAATGGATCATGGGATCTCTTAGTCGGATATGTTTATTCCCTGTTTGATCAGACTTGGAAGTTAGTTCTGGCGTACTAGGTATTTATGGCGGCCGAAGCTCAGACTGCTTTGTCTGGTGTTTCGGCCTAAGTTCACCATTCCGATGCTTTCGGAGACTCTTGACTTTGTGATACTTCCGAAAGCTGACAACGGAAGTGATCTTAAGGGACAAGAATAGTTTATATGTAGCTTCAGCTGACACGACTTTTAAGAGCATTGATAAATCAGTGTATCACTTAAATATCGACAATCGACCAAGGCTTGACTCGTACGATATATTCTGATCTCACTATCGACTAAGGGCGTTTCTTTAATCAATCTATCTCAATCCATTGCATACAAAAGACTTCATCATGACCGTCAACACAACAGTACTTGACGCACTCATCGTCGGTGGAGGGTTTGGAGGCGTCTACCAACTCAAGCGCCTTCGCGAAGAGGGCTACAATGTCAAGCTCGTCGACATGGCCTCTGACTACGCAGGCGTATGGTTCTGGAACCGCTACCCAGGTGCGCGGGTGGACAGTGCCATACCTCACTACGAATACTCTGACCCCGAGCTATGGCGTGACTGGAACTGGACGCAGCGCTTCCCCGGCAGCGCTGAGTTGAGAGAGTACTTCTCCTACGTCGCTGAGAAGTGGGATCTTCGCAAGGACACCTTCTTCAACACTTATATCTCCAAAGCCGTCTGGAACGAAGACGCAAACAGATGGGAGATTGAGAGTAGGGATGGCAAGAAATTCGTTGCGCGATACTTGCTCTTGAACACTGGCTTCGCAGCCAAGCGTCATACACCTGCCTGGAAGGGTATCGACAAGTTTAACGGTCTCTGGATCCATCCTTCCTACTGGCCTGAAAAGGAACCTGATCTGAAGGGCAAGAAGATCGCTGTCATCGGAACCGGCTCCACGGGTGTCCAGCTCGCACAAGAACTTAGCCAGGTCGCAAGCGAGTTCGTGCTGTTCCAACGAACGCCCAACATGGCACTCCCCATGAAACAGATCGAATACTCCCGCGACGATAAGTCAGTTTCCGAAGAGCGTTATAATGAGGTGTTCAATGGCCGACATGCTAGCTTCGGTGGATTCGACTTTAACTTTATCCCCCGCGACACTTTCAGCGACGATCCCGAAACGCGCCGGGCGGTGTATGAGGAACTATGGAGCCATGGTGATTTCAAGTTCTGGCTCGCGAATTACCAAGACATGATCTTTCGAGAGGACTCGAATGCAGAGGCCTACAAGTTCTGGAAATCCAAGGTCCGATCTCGTGTCAAGGATCTCCGTTGTCAAGAGATTCTAGCTCCACAGAAACAGCCATACAGTTTTGGTTGTAAGCGAATTTCTCTTGAGAACGGTTTCTACGAGATCTTCAACCAGTCCAACGTCTCCCTGGTAGACGTCAACGCCACGCCAGTTGTTGAGGTTACAGAACGGGGTATTAAGACAACTGAGAAGGAGTGGGAGTTTGATGTTGTAGTTTGCGCAACTGGTTTTGATGCCATCACCGGTGGTCTGAAGGATATCAACATCCAAGGCGTTTCCGGTGTGAAACTAGCGGATAAGTGGGAATATGGCGCGAAAACGTACCTCGGTATGGCTGTTGCTGGGTTTCCGAACATGTTCTTCACATATGGACCTCAAGCACCGACGGCGTTGTGCAATGGTCCGACATGCGCTGAGTCTCAGGGCGAGTTCATCGTCAAGGTGATGAAATACATGTCGACCCATGGCCGTCACAAGATTGATGCGTGTGAAGATGCGGAGGCTGAGTGGGCAGCCAACGTCCAGAACATTGCAAATGCTTCTCTTTTACCCAACACCAAGTCGGTATGTTGAACTCATTTTCGTGGATGACATCCAGAATGCTAATTTCTTTTAGTGGTATATGGGAGACAACATCCCAGGCAAGCCCCGCGAGTGCTTGATCTACCTTGGTGGCGTTCCGACTTATACCAAGACGCTGAAAGACTGTACTGAGAATGGCTTTCAGGGGTTTCAGCTGAAATAAAACTCACGAACTGGTTCATTGTCCTGAAGATGAGGATATTGTAAAGACAGTGGAGTCGTTGCAGGAATATCAACACAACTGGAGTCGAGCATTTCATCCAACCAGGAAGCATCAAGGCGCAGTGGCAGAGTGGTCTAATGCGATAGACTAGAAATCTATTCTCTTCGGAGGCGTCTGTTCGAATCAGGCCTGCGTCGCTCCAGATATTTATCTTTTGTCAATTGAGTGCATAATTGAATTTTTGCTGTTGTCTTCACCTTGTACAATAATGTTCGCGAACCCTTCGTGAATCCCAGTTTGTTCGCGAAGGAATCAGGACATGTAGACAGGTGGACTCTACTCAGAATTATTATAGGTAAACATCTCAGTGTTCCAACAGTCTCTCTTCAGATCTGAATTAGACGAAGGGAACATACAAGCTCAAGAGTCACCACTCTATACTCCTCCCATCTTCCTAATTCATCTTCCATAGCTGGCATTACTCAGACCTCCAAGCACATACGACCAAAGCTCGTAGAGAATACGGGGTCCCGTCCGCTCCCCCATCGTCAAGCTGCGAAGCGCCGGATTAGTAGTTGGGTCGGTGACGACCAGCGAATCCCCGGTGTTGTATGTTCTTTTTGGTCTTTGTGATACCTGAACCCAGAGAGAGCTTTGGGAAACTATAGGTCTACTTCAAACCACCAGACAAGATGATATCTTGCCCTGTGAGATATCCAGTTTTTGCCATCCTTCGAAACGTTAGAAGTTGTACAGAATGATAGAGTGTTTACTTACATAACAGCAATGTTGGCAACCTCTGTAGGATGGCCCAACCGGCGGACGGGGACGCTTGCTGCAATGGCGAGGCCAGGATCTGTTTCTTTGAGTTCTTCCAGATCCGTTTTTCTTGTCCATGTTCTAGGTCTCGGGTCAGCATAGTTGGTGGAACCTTCGGACTGTAGGGAACACTCACGTTTCCTTTGGCGTTGGAATCATGTCCGTAAAGCCGATCATCGCCGGTAAGATCTAAACTTTCTATTAGTATCTGCGGGTGGACAACTTGTTTAAACTTACAGTGTTGATTGTAACTCCCTCGCCGGCCAAGACAGTTGAAAGATTCTTGCCCATCGAGCTTTCATATGTTAGTTCTTGTCTCCCATTCAACAGTGATCTGTATCTTACCTCAGAGCTCCCTTGGTCGCCGCATAATGACATCCATTGATGCCACCACCCGTGCTCGCAATACTTCCGACCAGAATCACACGACCCCAGCTCTGCGCCCTCATGGCAGGCAAGCAGGCCTTGACCACCACAAACTGACTCCTGGCATTGACCTCCATAACCGAGTCCCAGTCATCTTCTTCGATATTCTGGATGTCTCGAATACGTCTGCCAAGACCAGCATTTGCAACAAGGATAGACACTGCTTTATGCTTGATGGAGATATTAGAGTCTTGAAAGACCTTGTCGACCAAGCCGCGGGTTTCGTCGCGAGAACTGAGATCGGCTGAGACACAGGGGAAGAGTTGATTTGGGTAGGCTGATGTTAGTTCTTTGGACAGGGCCTCGACTTTATGCTGCAAATATGGTTTAGTATGAGGCATTCTGTTGGTTTGGGTAGCTCACCAGGCTGGCGTTGCAATGGAGTACGACATCACAACCCTCTGCTGCAAGACCTTTGGCGATAGCTGAACCAATTCCACCACTGAGAATAATTAGCATTGAATGGACCATATCATCAAGGTGCATGTCGTACCTGGCTCCGGTTACAAGAGCGAGACGCCCCTCCACTCGGTTATCAACGTCACGAATATGATAAGTAGTCATTGCTGCGAATTCAGGTAAAGGGTGAAAGGGTATTCTAGTAAACAAAGGTAAATTAAAGAAAGAAGTCACTTTGAGTCAATTGGGAGATAGTTTTCCGAAACATGGTGCCTTATCCGAAGGCGGAAGAGGGAGGGGTAACTAGTGGGTTGGGGAAGGTCCTTAATAAGCGATCCTCGGAGTGAATGCCGGGAGTTATAATTCTTGCGACCTCGGAGCCCAAATTGAGACTACTCTGAGTATTGAGAGATGGTACTTAGGGGATCGCAAAGACTACGCTTAATAGTATAATATTTAGTACTTGGTGGCACCAATAGGTATTGCGTTGGTGGTAATTGGCCATCACTTGCACTAGAAACAGCACTTGCTTATACAGTCACAAAGACGATCACGTTGCAGGTTATAAGTTATAGATTCATCCTCTAACTGATATATAGACCATAGACTACTCATTCGATAACCAATTTCTAATCCTGAATGGGCGTAGAAATGAACTTTGTCTGAAAATTGCCAAACTTCAAGTGCGCACCAACAATATTATCATTGGTCGAGCTATAATTCGCCGTAGCAGAAATCTGCACCTCCTTCCCAAGATCAGGATAATCAGTGCGCCGAACCTCGACAGTAGTGAGCTGACCAGAAAAGTACTGGCGAGCCTCGTACGCAGTGTCGTTGCAGCGCTCAAAGTCAGGCTTGCCCGTGAGATCGAGATCGTCCGAAACAACCTGCAGGCCGTGGCAGTAAGCTGCAAAGTTTCCTGGGTCTGGGACACCGTTGTGTCCTTTTACGGTGAATGACCATTTGATGGAATGGCCATCGGGAGCGGGCGTGGCGCTGAAGTCGTCGCTGGACCAGGTGCTGTGGAGGTCCTTGGGGTTGGTGACTACGTAGGGTGTGCCGAATGCGTTGGACGCGAAGGCGATGAGGAGGACGGCTTTGGCGAACATGGTGGGTAAAAGATGGATGGGCTGCTTGAGTTCAGCATTTTGCCTTTCTAACAATTCATAGGGATTCATCAAGGATACTTACGTCTTGCGTAGATTTCGAGGAGAATAAAGCAAATTCAGTCTCTGTTCTGAATGTCAGCTTGATATAAAAGGAGTGCTAACGGAAGGATAGACAATATATATACTCTGCTTTCACCCTTGTTCTTCTTCAATGTCTATTCTCCAGCCGCAGGGTTCCTGGAAAGTTTAATATATATAAAATACGAGATCCCTCCATTTTTAGGCTTCTTATAGTTCATCTCGCTCGTGTTGAAGTCCGTGACGTCCGGCGCATACAAATTATACCTGTTCGTCGTCTCATGCCAAAGCTTAAATATTCCGGCAGTTCAGTTGTCAGTGCCGACATCCGATTAGCCTACGAATTGCATGGATACTATGAATTAACCCAAATTTAAATCTCCAGGGACCTTGACTAGCTCACCCTTAATTATACCAGTGCTCACCGCTGAGTTTAGTGCTGAGCATTGAATGCCCTTCGATCACTGCTCAGGCAATTGTATGATGGGATTCACAGTCGCGTTCAAATTTGTAATCTGCATTCAATCTTTAGGTTTTAATTTTGCTGACTACTCGCGTCACCACCTGCCCGTCAGGTTATCCCATAGCACAAATAGCCAAAAGCTCTTCCTGTATAGAACTCGAGCAGGTGCATGCTCTACAAATTCATCACCCCTCTAACGCGGCTTGCTTTCCATCTTGGTCGCCTTCTCAGGATATTCATCATCCGCCAAACCTCCGTGGAGGGCAAGTTCTTTCTGCATCTTTCTAGCCACTTGAACAGTATTCTGCATTTCAAATTTTCAAGAGAATATATAGCTGCAAAGACGACAACAGACATATATAGATATACACTAGCAAGGGCTGATAAACTCTAGAAAGCTTTATAGACTTTATGTCTAATGCTTTTGCCCAGAGTATACATACTGAATCAGGCTCAGAACCAATCCTCAAGTTAAGACATAATATGTAAAAGGCATTAAGAGGAGTCAATCTTGTTTTAGGCATATCTAAAATAATAATATCTATAAATAGCTTGTATTTATGCATGTTCCAATGCAAGTCGCTAAATCAGATTTCCGCGAGGTGTTAACAACTCAGATTATCTGCGAGGGGGCGCTTGTGTGCTTATCCAACACCAATCACAGCACACAAAAACGGTATTGTTAGCCTCATTTTCAAGCTTGTTGCAGTTTTTACTGAAAGTCAACCAGCACTTCTTGCTTGTGCATGCAGCAAGCCCTAGGCAACTATTGTGAGGCGTAATGAAATGAGTCACTTGTTTTCAGTAGGAGAGATTGGGCGCCAATCGATATTTCATAAGGCAACGCAGTGTAACACGCCGCGGGTCTATGCAGTCTGCAACGTGCTTCAGCCCTGCGCCCTGAGTGGTATGCAATACCTGTCGGTTAGCACTCAGCCCCAACATATAGGTCAGGTGTTTATTGAAGTGTCAGGTAGACTGGATTCCTGAGAAGACCCGTATTTTTGAACAAGTTGCGGCTGACAATCGAATGGGGTGTTTATTACTATATATGTGGCCCTCATCGTTTGTTCCTTTTGTAACCACAAAGAAGCCCGTGCAATTACGGACCCTTAACCCCATCAAACTACTGCAAGCAACAGAGTCTATTCAGCAAACATGTATGTTATTATGCTGCTTAAGCTGAGCTCCGTAAAGAATTTACCCCTGTTCTTTCACGGCTAACAAGTTCTCCAACAGGTGCACAGTTAGACGGTATAAAACAGCAAATGGCATCACTCGATGCGAACGACTCAATTGTGGTTTGAGTAATTGTCCTACATCTACTCCAATCTATCAACTACCGCCACCGCCACCGCCACCACCACCACCGAAACCTAAGGGAAAGAAATAGAAAATCAAGCAATAGCACTGTAGTCAGATCATAAAAGAGACTGGGACTACGACAGAATTGGCACTATACAAAGATCAATTAGTTTGTTGGTACCAAATCAAGTCGGGCAGCCTGAGACTGTTTCTTCATATCTGATGAATACTAAATACTTTATTCGCATTATTTCTTTTCAAAGGGATATCCATTTCTCACCCAGAGTCAGTTGCATGCAGATCAAAAGCTGAAGTAGCGGCGCTTATACCACCGCCCATCACCCCTCATCTTACATGCATATTGTCGAGTTGATGCCCAATAACAGTGGTCGTAGTAGTTGGGCGCCACTCTTGAGCCGTGCCTCTTGCTCCCTGAAAAGATAAGCTTTCCATTTCACTCCATATCTATTATTCCGGTCTCAATACCCATAACTTGTTCAACTCTCGTGTCTCATTCGTGTTCATGCCGTGGCTGACATGCATCGATCACATAGAGACTATGCTGTCGCATGGATGTGCGCACTGCCTAAGGAGCAAACAGCCGCTATAGCCATGCTAGACGAGATACACCCCGATCTTCCCCAGCCAGCAGACGACTGCAACGCGTATACTTTAGGCTCTATAGGCCTGCATAACATTATAATAGCTTGCCTCCCTAAGGGAATGATCGGTCTCAGTCCAGCGGCTACAGTAGCTGCAAACATAGTTCGTACGTTTCCATTCATCAAGTTCAGCATGATGGTTGGTATTGGCGGTGGCATCCCACCTAAAGTCAGACTTGGTGATGTTGTTATCGGTACCCCCAGTGGATTGTATCCTGGAGTAGTGCAATGGAACAAGGGAAAAATGAACGCCGGAGGAGTTTTTGAGAGGACCGGCTCACTTGATAACCCCCCTAGAGCACTTCTCAGCGCAATATCCAAATTGGAGACTGAACATGAACTCAGAGGTTCGAGGATACATGAGTATCTGGAGGAGTTGAAGAGCAAATGGCCCAAGTTGGTGCCCAAATATATGCGAAGCGATGCGCTGAAAGATATACTTTTCCGGGCAGACTATACCCATAATAGTGTCGAGGAAGGACTCAGGCATGGTGATGATGATGATGATGGAAATATAGATAGAGAGCCTTCTTGCGACCTTTGCGATCAGAGTCAAATCATTCCGACTAGGCCCCGGGAGCCTCGAGTGCATTTTGGTCTCATTGCTTCTGGGGACCAAGTCATCAAGGATGGAATCTTCAGGGACCAACTGAAGAGTGGCTTCAATGGGCATCTCCTGTGTGTGGAGACTGAGGCGGCTGGGCTAATGCATACATTCCCATGTGTCGTGATCCGTGGTATCTGTGACTACGCAGACTCACATAAGAACAAGTCATGGCAAGAGCATGCTGCAGCTATGGCTGCAGCACTCGCTAAAGAACTTTTGGGGATGCTTCAGGCACCGTCCGTTCAAGATGAACGCACAGCTCGAGACTCTATGAACATTAGTGAGTGAATGTTCGATCGAGTGGTGTTTTTGAGAATGGATGCCGCTAACATAAATATTGACGATAGTGCATCAAGCAATTTTGAAGCAAAATGACAGCATCCAGTGTCTCACATCAGCCGCTGAAAGAGAGCAGGAGGAAAGGATCCTCAAATGGCTCTCACCTATCGACTATGAAGCACAGCATTTCGATTTTCTTGAACGACGCCAGCCGGAGACTGGTGAATGGCTTCTCAACTCGGTCAAATATCAAAACTGGGTTAACGGAAGAGGCCAGGCCTTATTTTGTCCCGGCATTCCTGGAGCTGGGAAAACAATTATGGCGGCAACTGTGATTGAACATCTGACGGTAACACATCACAGTGACTCCGCCATAGGGGTGGCCTACATATATTGCGACTTTCGACGCAAGAGTGATCAGACCGTCAACAATCTGCTTGCCAGCATCCTCAAACAATTGATAAAGCATAGCCCCCAGCGAAGCAGATTTATACAAGAGCTTGACATCTCTGTACGGCCGACAAGTGCGAAAATGTTTGTGAACCTCCGTCAGGTTATTGGGCTATACAGCAAAGTCTTTGTGGTGGTGGATGCACTGGATGAATGTGAAGCCGCCGATGGCTGCCGCGCACGATTTATGGCCTACATAAAGGACCTGCAAGTAAAATGCGGAATAAACCTGTTGGCGACATCGAGGTTCATATTCGAGATCACGCAAACCTTTGCGGAAGATCCTTCTATTGAGATACGTGCAGCCCTCATCGATATTAACAAATACGTGGAAGGCCACCTGGATCGGCTTCCCAAGTTTGTCAGGGGGAATTCAACCCTGAAGGGTGACATCAAGAAAGGGATATCCGAAGCAGCCGACGGCATGTAAGTCAATCTTTGCGTATAAGTTTTAAAGCCAGCGAAATTGGAAAAATACTTTCTTACTAACAATCTTGCTGTGAAGGTTTCTACTCGCGCAACTTCACTTGGATTCATTAGTTGGCAAAAGCTCTCTAAAATCACTAAGGTCTGCTTTGAGTAAGCTGAGCACCGGCTCCCAAGCTTATGATTTGGCATACGATAATGCCATGGCCCGTATCGAAGGACAAATGGAGGAACAGGAGGAACTTGCCAAACAAGCACTGGCCCTCATTTTTCATACAAAGACACCCCTGAACGTTGAACAACTGCAACATGCCCTTGCAACTGAATTGCATGAATCAACATTTGATACAGAAAACCTGTCCCAAATTGAAGACATTATTGATGTCTGTGCTGGGTTACTTACTGTGAACGAAGAAAACAAGACGGTCCGTCTAGTGCATTATACAACGCAGGAATACTTTGAAAGAACTCACGCCCGGTGGTTCCCAGAAGCCAACAACAAGATTGTTTCAATCTGCACTACTTATCTTTCATTCGAGGTATTTGAAAGCGGCCCTTGCTTAACAGACGACATGTTCGAAGACCGACTCCGCACCTATCCGTTCTATGACTATGCTTCTCGTCACTGGGGCCACCACGCATATCTCAACTCAACGCTGCAGGATATCTGTTGTTTTCTGGATAGAACTCCACAGCTTGAAGCTTCAAACCAGGCCCTACAGGTGCTCGACCAGGTTCCGAGATATCCGAACTATAGCAGGGATATCCCACAAGGAATCACTGGGTTGCATCTAGCAGGGTACTTCGGTCTGTCTGATTTGGCCGTACACATGGAAATGAAATACAAAATCGACGTGAGGGATACATATGGACGAACGCCACTCTGGTACGCGTCGAGTACCGGTCAAGAACCCACAGTTGCATTATTGCTCGGCAAAGGAGCCGATTATGAGGTGAAAGATCAGTTCGGCAAGGCACCTCTCGCTTGTGCCGCTCACTTTGGAAGCGAGACTGTCACTGAACAGCTTGTGGAGATCGGGGCTGATATTGATACGATTGACTACCTCGAACAAACGCCTCTGGCATTCGCAGCATGGAACGGACATCAGAGCGTAGTTGAAAGGCTCTGTCATCATAACGCCAACACAGAGATTGCGGACACCCGCCACGGCCAGACCCCATTACTTGGTGCAGCAACAAATGGACACTTGTCAGTTGTCCAAAATTTACTGAAGAATGGCGCAGACTATGAATCCAAAGATAAGTATGGGCGTTCAGCCCTGCTTGTGGCAGCCTGGTCTGGTTTTGACGACATTGTGGGACTACTACTGAGCCATGGCGCAGACCCGACTTCTTTAGACGACATTGGTCGATCAGTATTGTTTTACATGGTTACTACCGAGCATGTATCTGTCTTGGAGCGGCTACTTGAAGATGATCGTCTTGACGTCAACATAAGAGACCGCTATGGCTCCACGCCCCTGTCAGTTGCAATCTGCCACAACAAGCTGTCCATGGTAGAGATACTTCTAGCAAACCCCAGGACTTGCCCGGAGACAGAAGATCGCTTTGGTCGCAGTGCACTCTGGTGGGCGAAAAGGAAGGGCCTATCTGGCCTTGAGAAGCTCCTTTGCAGGTCTGCCAATGCTCGAGGTTCGGTACTCAGGCCAGTCAATGAATTGGAGGGAGTGCCTTCCAATTTTTTGAACTCATCAACAGTGGCTTGTGACGTGTGTTGGTCGTTTATGCCAGAGAGTAGCCCTTCGTACTGTGAACAATGTAATGGTGGAGACTTTGACATATGTATTGACTGTACCGAGAAAGGAGCAGGCTGTCTTTGTGAGTTGGAATAAGATAAGACGTTAAACGAGGAGAATACTTGAGTTCATCATAGACGAGCCTCCTGTTTTTTTGTAGAAGCCAGGAAAGGGTGTTCGTTGTGCTTATCGGGATTCGATGAACGAGAATGGCCGAAAACAGTCCGCTTCGTGAGACTCGTTATCTTTAAGTAGAAACCCATAGTAGACTGAGTATTCTTCGGACTAAGAAGCCAATTATGAGATGTCTTGTGGTTGCCCAGAAGTCTCGCGTCACTTCATTCCGTAGAACTGTATGTTAACCCTATACATGCAGCCAAATAGAGATCACACATAGAGCCACGGCTGATCCGTATCATAGCAAGAACAACCGAGCCGATGCCGACGAACATGACTTCTGCGGAGATGAGACGACCTCGCCTTGTACTCTCACAAAGTGCGGCTTGGTACCTAAGCAAGCAGTTGAGACTCCAGAAATTATCTATACCGCAACTCATATCAGAACGTTAGATGTCTTAAGACCGGTACTCACACGGGTAGTGATTCTCTAAGGATGAGATGTACTCGAGTGAAAGCCGTGGCTTGCAAAGCAGCTCCAACAATACGGCCCACGGCGACCCAAATAGTCCATCTTCTACTAATTTTCTTACCAATAGATAAGCTTAAGACATCGCAACAAACAACCCAGATTATAGCTTGAGATGATGAATCCAGTCGAGGTATCACCAGGGCACAGCAGATTTATATGATCACGAGGCCGCTCTTTTCGCTTTAACCTAGACTGGGGGTCGGGGAAACCCCAGAGATAAGTGTCATTACTTTGTGGAGAAGAAGAGTCTTGCTTGGTGATGATAGCTGCCATTTTGGGGAATGTCTGAGAGTCATGTGCTGTTTACATCATTTGGACGAGGAGGGCAATGCCAAACGGATGTATTGCATGAGTTTGGTAGGATGAGCCATCAAAGTTCAATGGTGCCTCGCTCAGCTGATGATCACGGCGGCTAAGAGCTGATAGCGAAATAATCGCCAAGTCGAAAGATTCAGTAGCTATCTGGACAATTTTAGTGGGATCCGCCTTGTCTGGGAAAGGTCCTTCAGCTAGTTTTCTCTTCAGGTTTGTTTATATTGACAGGTGCTTAGGCGGTCTAATGAAATAGTCTATCAAGAAGATTATTGCCTATAAGAAATTCATGTAAACGAGCATCTATGGCTTTTGACCAATGTTGAAGATGCCACCCATCGGCATCAATATGCTATCCCAAATGAAACAATCCAACACACTACTCACTACCTTCTCAGACGTTGTCCAAAGCTGTTTCGCCAACTCGGCGTTATTCGCATCCTCGGTTGGTTCTTTCAGTCCACCGAACGGCATGATAAACGATCCAGCATACTTGTCTCTCAGTTGAGCTGGTTCCGGGTGAGCAGCAGCAAACAGAGGCGTGATAGCACCTTCGAAAGGTGAGAGGTTCGATCGGAATGCGTCGTTGTCTCTACCTCCAAGATATCCTGCCGCTCCATTTGTTGCAACTCCTCCGGGGTGGACACTGAGTGCAAGAATATCAATGCCTTGCTGGTCAAAACGACGCTGAAGTTCTTTGGTATGAAGAATGGTTGCGAGTTTGGAGTAACCGTATCGAAGATAATTAGCGAACGGTTCATCATCACTCCCGTAGGTAGTATTGAAGTCTTCTAGCGAACCAAATTTTGCACCCGTCGGAACATCGTAGTGAGCCGTCGAAGCAACATTCACAATCCGAACCCCAAGATGTTCAGCCTGAGTTTTGTTAAGCAGCGGCAACAACTCCCTGGTCAGAAGAAAAGGACCGAGGTGATTAATGCCAAATGAGACTGAGATGCCATTACCGTCTTTATCAAGAGGTCTAGCAAGAACAGCAGCGTTGTTGACCAGAATGTCAAGCCGAGGCTCTTCTGCGACAACTTTTCTCGCAGCGAATTGGACTTGTTTGAAATTTCCCATGTCAACGGCAAATGGAACGAGAGATTCGGGTTTTAGCTGCGGTGACTCGGCAAGCATGGTTCTAATAGCTTTTGTTGCTTTTTGTAGATTGCGGGCGCCGATGTAGACTTTTGCTCCCTTGAGTGCGAGTTGATGTGCGATGTGATAGCCGACACCATCTGGAGTGCTACAGAAGCTGTTAGTTGGTATGTTGGTGGAAGAGCGGTGATACTTACTTGGCTCCTGTGACGAGGGCGACTTTGCCTGCTAAGGACGGGATATCATCGAAGCTATACTTCTTCATTTTGTTAGCCATTGGAGAAGATATATCAATTAGTGACATACTGGTCGGAGTATTTCTTTATGGTCCACCATCTTGCCAAAGATTAATGATAAAAGGCCAAAGTATTCTCAAGGAGTTATGTGAGTGTCGTCGTTTCTTATCTGATTCAGTAACATCTACAGAAAAGGGCCAGAACTACTTATATAGTGCGCTCATTCACATCCCGCGATAGCTAATTACTCAGCTGACATTATCTTCTACTGTACAGCCAACATGTAAGCTATCGGAGGTGACGATTGTGCTTACAAACACAGGTGCAGTGCGATCTCCACCACGACATCCAATGGGACTCAAGTCTCGATTGACGTATATGTCAGCATCCAAACTCGATTCCAAAGAGCCATTGAAGTTCCCCCAAAACGATAGTCCTTCTGCAGCGTAATAATTGAGGCTGCAATTTCTTTCCTTTTCTACTCAGATTCTCAGGAGGAAAAGTCCACGGTATCTATATAACCTCGACCCTGGTTCCCAGAGCAAATAAACCCTATCATGAAAAACAAATCCCCAGAATCAATCTGCTCCTGCGTATAAGTACAAGTCGAAGAAACATGCGTCCACTCGTCCACACTCGAAGTAAGAAGAATAGGCGCGGTTTCCTCCCAATTGTTATTTTGATATGAGCATAAAAACTGGACACCAGGGCACCAGGAGTTTGCGTTGACCCAGGCGGACATGGTATATGCAACACCAGCAGTGATGGAACCCTGGAGCGGCTGCCTGATGTAATCTATGAGAACACTATTCCCTTGCTTGAAGAGAGCGGAATTCCGTCCGTCATGTTTGACGTCGGAGGCAATAGATACAGTAACGTCGATGCCGGAGAAGACCTCCCAAGGCGCGAGAGATGAAGCGTAATCGTCAAATCCAGCATTGATGAGGAAGGGAATAGCCGACGGTGCTTCCGATATAGTCGTTGTGTCGGTAGGAGTAGCAGCTTCAGTTGTCGTAGCAATATCGGTCGTCGTGGCTTCGGTGGTGGACAAGGCAGTGGTTGACGTTTCCTCGGGGTCGAGAGATGTCTCTGCGCTGCTGAAAGACTCCGTGACTATGGTGCTCGATTCTTCATCTGAGGTCAAAGTGGAAGAGGCCATGACCGTAGTGGTGTCGACGAAGCTGGATGCAGTTGTGGAGCCGACTGTGGTCGAAGTATCACTCACGATGGAGCTTTCAGTTGTCCTGGAGCTAGGTTTACAGGGGCCAGCTTGAGAGGCACCCACTAAACAAGCTGTTATAAGAGCGGCGATGTACATCCGCGGAATCATCCTGAGCGAGCGTGTTGGGTCAACGTTTTTGAGAGTTTTTGAGAATACGATAAACAAGAAACGATCTAAGAGGAGCATATACGGTTAAGTAAGGTCTCGTAATAGAAAAAATGTCGCTCCAAAAGGGGTCTATTGAAGCTTGTTGTTTTTTTCTTTGGTCTAGATGGCGCTGGCCTCCGGTGGGAAATCAATAGCGCACATCGTATCCGTCTTAGTGGCATCTAGAGGCCAGCTAGCATCCAATAGTTCGACTTGAGCTGCATGGATCTATACCACAAGCTCAGAAAGGAAATTAATTCAATATGCCTTGCTCTGCTTCGACTGCTCATCGTGCGCTGGCCGACCCCCGCCTAGCTGCGAATCGCTGCAAGCTTATGCAGCTTAAAAGAAGCGAGTTAGACTAAGAGATCAATAGAGCAGTTGAAAAAGGCCTCTGACCTCTCTATAAGAAGACTCTGAGGTCATCCACTTTCCCCCTCGAGTGCCATTGACATCGTAACGTTGTTATATCCTTCTTTTTAACATGCAAACTCCAAAGCGCCTCGGGGCCTTCTGGGCTCTGAACCTATCCCTTCTCCCAGGTGTACTAGCATCTTTAACTTGCCCTCAAATGTCTGGCAGTGTTTACACCGGTCCTAACAACAACAAGTTCGATATTCTATGCGATACCTCAACGGTTAACGGAAATGTCTTTGCCTATTATTCTCAAGACGATCTGTTTCAAGATTGCGTAGATCGATGTGATTCTAACACCGATTGTGTTGTTGCGTTGTATTTAGACGGAAGCGGTGACTGTGCCTTGATCAATACCTACCAGGGGACTAGGTCGTTTGATGGGAACGACGTTGCTATCAAGGGAGCTGCAGAGACTACAACTGCAGCATCAACTGAGGCTACTTCTGCGGAGGCTACGACATCAGAGGCTGCTACTACAGATACTACTTCGGCTGAGGCCACTTCGACCGAGGGTACTACAACAGAAGCTGTATCTACATCAGAAGCTACTACTACAGAGGCTACTTCGACAGAACGTACTACATCGGGAGCTGCTACCACGTCAGAGGCCGAAAGCACAGAGGCTACTTCGACGGAAGCTGCTGCGACAACGGACACCACTGCGTCAACTGAAGCCACAACATCAGAAGCTGCTACATCAGAGACCTTAACCTCTGCGCAGTCCACCACAGCTACTACTGCTGCGACAGAGTCACTCTCCACCAGCACCGCTAGTGCTGAAACATCAACCGATGACTGCGACGATGAGACTTCATCCCTTGAGACCTCGACTGCTGTGGCTACATTTACAGCAACAGGATCTGAGGTACAGCCCACGACCTCATCCACCGACAGCCAGAGTTCCTCCAGTAGAGCCAGTCAATCATCAGAGGTTTCAACTTCTGCTCCCTCAGCTACTTCAACTACTTCCTCACCATCTTCTCTGACGACGACGGAAAGTCTGGCTTCTCTATCAACATCCCAGTCAAGCTCTGTCACAAGCCAAGCTGGTTCTTCTCTATCTGCCTCCTCAGGTACTACAGTAACTCAGACTTATGCTCAAACCTATGCAACCTATAGCCAGGGAGCTTCAGCGTCCGGTTCTTCATCTTCTGGAACCACGAAGGTTGGCTCCAAGACTTCTGGGGTCACTGTCATCAAGACAACTTCTGGAGGTCATCAACCAACGCCTTACCCCACTCCTTACAACGTCTGGACTGTTTGCCTGACTGTAACCCAGCATGTCACTTGCAGCACTGGCGTAGTTACTGAGACAGCTACTACTACAACATATGTCACTGTTGGCGGCAACGGTGGAAATTATGGACCTCCAGTCATTACAACGCCTGCTGGATGTATTGGAGGCTATCAGGTTGATGCTAGTGGCCACACTTATCCTGTGGTACAGCCTACGAAAGGATCACCAAGCAACTCTCAATCCGGCCACCAGCCCGGCCAGACTCATGTTCCTGCACCAGCTGCAGAATCACATGGAAGCTCTCAGCCAGGACAGGGCGATAAGCAGCCTTCTGTTCCAGGTCAAGGCTCATCAGAGCACAACAATGGCAAGCCTCAACCGACACCAGGTGGTGCTACCCAGACAGCCATCTCCGCATACCACCCTGGTGCCTCGGTGAATCCTTCACCTTCATCGGCTGTTCATCAGGGCCAGCCAGGCATCTCGACGGTCTTCACTACTAAAGCAAGTGTTACCGAGGAGATGCAGGCACCCAAGTCCACACATAGTGGTTCATCTGAGGCTGGAGAGGCACCATATACACCAGTCAGTGTTTCAGGAGCCAATGGACGTCAGTTTATGGCTTGGACATTGGCCGCTGGAGCCCTCCTTGGATTTGGGATGTTTTTTTAATGATATACACTTTATGGGATAGATACGAATCTTGTAAATATTACAGACCGTCAATACATAGTCATCTTGGACCAACACTTAATGTACACAGCCCCTGACATATTCCGACGGTAGCTAATTACTATTATGATGTAACGTAAGACAGATATTGCAATACTGAACGAAGTCCCTTGCTCATACTACCCTAGTTGAGAGAGGGAGTAGTCTTGGCCTTCTCACCAGCAACGCTAACACAGTAGTAGTAATTAGCCCAAAGGTTCTCACACTTTGATCCAACAGCAGGATTCCACTTATAAAACTCATCCAAATCGATCTTGAACTCTTGTGCAACAGCATAACAAGTGTCACCCTTAGAAACACGGTGGTACTCGTTGCACGACTTGTTAATTCCCTTCTGAACTGGCGAAGGCGCTTTGTTGCCCTTGACATTCTCAGGAGTGGTCGGTGTCGGAGTCACAGCCTCTTCAACACCAACACAAACATAGTATCCCTTCTTGAGACCCTGACAGTGTTTTCCAACAGCGGGGTTCCATTTGTAAAAGTTGGCAAAGGAGAGCTTGTTCTGCGTCTCGATCGACTTGCACGTTGTGGTCTTGCCGACAAGAGCGTACTTGGCGCAGTTCTTGGCGATGCCAGCTTGGGTAGGGGAGTATTTCTTCGCTGGAGTTGAGCCCTTTGTCGGGGTGACAGCAACACAAGCGTATGCGTTTGCCAAAAGGGCGTTGCAGTCAGTACCAGTCTTGGGGTTCCATTTCTGAAAGTCGGACAGGGAAATCTTGTTCTTGGTAGCGACCGAGGAGCACGTTTCACCCTTCTGTACGAGGTAGTATGATTTGCAGTTGGAGACAATGCCTGGTTGCTGGGGCTCAGGGGCCTTAGTTGAAGCGGAAGACTTGGTTGCTGCCCCAAAGACTGGGAGCAGGTTTCCAGCAAAGATAAGGAGGGTGTTGAGATGCATATTGGTAACGAGTGAAGTGATTTTGCTGATGGTACAAAGATGAAGTTAATTCGAGGATAGTAGCTTGTAAGTGGAATACATATGGTGAGGGGACTAGGACCTTTTATCTCTTATGAGTGAGTTTACTGGAAGTTACATTGTCTTGCTAAGATTAAATGAGACAATGCCATTAACAAGGCTTATTTTGCTTGGGTAAATGTAAGTAACGATATCGTCGCCCGCTGCGGTGCTAGGGAAAACCTTATCGTATCTTATGGCGCGGGTAGATGGGCCGACAATCTGACTGTTGAAAAAGCAAAACTTCCAAAACATTTAAAGCATTCCTGGGAAGTACATCTTGTCGCCAATTCTTGTGAGCCTGTAAGTCAAACCAAACTGTTGTTTGCTGCTCCATACTCCAGCATCGTATCACATATACGAGTCTGAAAAGTCACAGGCAGAAGAAGCGCTTAACTTGCCGCTCTTCCGTTATAACTATATACTATCATTGCAAACAGAGTTCGATTTATATTCACCTGAGGTCTAAATACGAGAGAGAAATTAGATGTCCTTAGTGAAACCAAAATACTACACTTTAAGTTTTCACTACAGCGGCATTGCGCATGAATGCAACTGCCGGTCGTGCACTGTCGCTAATCTAACTTCATCCTCCAAATTATGCCACCAATAGCACGAAATCATTCGAGCTTATTCACCAAGAGAGTAATTTATAGCGGAGCCACTTGAGAAACCGTTATTTACGCGAGCTTTGATGGTCGGAAGTGTTGCCGTATGAAAGAAGACAGGGCATGAGACGAAACTCGAGGATCTACCCAGCGGCTTGATTGATCCGCTCCGGATGGCGCATATGTCAATTTTGTGTTCTGATTAGAAGGAGATGGCATAGACACGTGTTCTTTGTGGCACATCAATCACATTGACTGGTTGTCTGAGAAGGACGTTATAAAAACGCGGTCAGGGGACTAATGAAAAGCATCTCACTACCGTACGATATGTGTAGATACCTGGCTTGTACTACAGGAGCCTAATCCCTGGCTGACTGTGGGCTGAATTGCAAAAAGATGGAGCAAACGAAAGAGTGACCGACTCTACTCCATTATAATGAGGCCCACTACTTGGAACTGAAAAGTATATAAAGCGCAACGAGATGCTACCGTTCTCTCTAGCATTTCAGGCCAGCATAGAAGCATCGCGATCATGAACCTCGAATCTCTCCTCTTACTGCTCGTCCCAATGGGAGTCCTGTCACAACGTATTCTTGGCTGTCGTATGCCAAACGGGGCCTTAAACCCAAGCCCAAACATATGTAACGCTGCTGGTGGAAGCTTTAGGATGGTTAAATCCGAGGTAAGGAAGAAGTCTACGAGATAAAGAACTTGATAGCTAACAGGTAGAACAGCCAGGCTGCTGTACCAACGGGCGGGACGGCCCCGCTGTTACCGAGTCCCGATTTGCCAACGGGTGCATCGACAATGGCGGACATATCGGCGCTGGCGAAGTTCTGAAAACCAGTTGTTAAGGTTCGCCTGGGATGGTTAATGGTATAATCATAACCTGAGGGGAGGAAACATCAGCGGATGGGTTAAGCCATACGTAGTATTAAAGGTGAAGAGAAGGGTAACAACGAGGAAAAGACTGCAAAAGACGATAATTTACAACAGTCCCAACTGCAAGTTAAGAGCAGACAGCCAGTTAGATTCAATCAAGATGGTGTCTTTATCATCAGATAAAAATTAAGTGATCAGTTTAATATCAGATATAAGGACAAACTAACTTACCTGAGTCTTTTTCTCATTTACGATCAAAGGCCTCGATCGAAGTCAGGATGTCCTATTGGCCAACATTTTAATTTTACCCTGCCCTTGGGGGATCAAGGGAACGATAAGACTTTAAAAGAGAATAAAATAAACTCAGCAAAGAGTCCCCCAAGTTTAGTCTAGACTTGGTTGAAGATTTCTGTCGCTTAGGGTCAAGATCCAGTTTTCCTGCAGAATGCTTCCCTCTGAAAAAGGCATCCAATGCGAGTGATGCTGTGCCGTGTGACTCGGGATTGGATATTTCAATTTGGCAATCGACATGGTCCATCATCTCCCTCCACCTCTACCTACCGCCGTAGCTGCTGTATTTATCAAGCACTTCCAGCCTTTCATTTTCACTCTTGCGCAACAATCTATACGCTGACATGGAAGTAGTTGGCCTAACCATCGGGGCCGTGGCCCTAGTCAGCTTATTCAAAGACTGCGTCGACCTCTTTTCTATGATCACAGCAGCTCGCGACCTGGGAAAAGATGCAGCCATTCTAGATACGAAGCTTGATGTTGAGAAGATGCTTTTCCTTCAGTGGTCTGACCGGGTCGGACTGTTGAAGCAGGACTCCACCAACGCTAACGCGGTGTTGTGCAATCCGGATACTCGGCAAATCGTCTCACGTGTATTGGAAAGCGTGAAGGCCCTGTTGAGTGAAGGCCAGGCTTTGCAAAGAGACTATGGTCTCAAACAAGTCGATGAGTCTGCCGCGTTAACCACGGGCTACCAAGGCGCAAGCTCTTTTCGATTCAGGAAATTCCTCAAACAGTTTGAGGAGCCAAAAATCAAATCAGACGCTGACCGGCACAGTAGCTTTAAAGTTAGCAAGCAGTTCCGCTGGATCATCGTCGATAAGGAAAGGTTCAACTCGCTCATCGACCACCTCTCATATTTCAATACATCCTTGAATAATCTTATTCCAGCGTCATCAGAAACAGCTTCTTCCAAAGATGACTTGTCCAACATCAAAGACCTTGCTGAACTTGACTTGGTCATCGAAGTAACATCGAATACGAGACCGAGCGTCAGTGAGGCTGCTGTGGCTGCTAAGTCTGCAATCATCTCGTCCCGAATTGTCCGCTCCCTCTGGTTCCGCTGGTACGACGACCGAAGGATCAATATCAAGAGTCCTCACTTCAAAACTCTACAGTGGGCTCTTGACCCACCCAGCGACTATCTTCAGTGGGATGATCTCAACACTTGGTTACAGAGCGCTTCTGGTCTATACTGGCTTTCTGGAAAGGCCGGGAGTGGCAAGTCGACTCTGATGAAGTACCTTCATCAGCATGGTAAAACGCAAGCTCTTGTTCAAACATGGGCCAATGGCTCAGAATTAATATCGGCATGGGGTTCTCTGTTCAACGCTCCATGCTGACAAGAAGATATTTCTGTTGATAGATGGTATCGATGAGTATGAAGGAAAGGATCTCGATATTGCAAGATTCATCAGCGACCTTGAATCGTTCCCAAATCTCAAAATTCTGGTGTCGAGTAGACCGCATCCAGCATTCATGACCGCATTTGGACAAAGGCCAAAGATGAACCTACACAACTTGACAAAACACGATGTCGCCACGTATATTCAAGATACCGTGGCTTCCCATCCATATATGAGATCAGCGTGTCACTTCCCGGTCGATAAAATCACGCAAAAGCTTGCACAAAAGGCATCTGGTGTCTTTCTTTGGGTTATTCTTGCTTGCCGATCTGTTGTCGAAGGGTGTGATGACTTTTGTACCATAACTGAGCTCGAGGCAAGAGTTGACGAATTGCCCAAGGAACTTGAGGATCTCATCGAGCATATGCTTGGAAGCATTGACCCAAGGTGGAAGCTAGACGCTATGAAGCTCATGCATATCGTCTACACAAATGAAGGGTGCCAAGGATTCGACCCCATTCCGACACTCGGTCTATACTTGACACATGAAAACGGGCTCGGAAGGGATACTAGTCTATCAGGAATAACACCCAGAAAGGTCACGTTGCCAGAAATGGAAGCCCAATACCGGGTCATGGAGGGCCGATTAAGAAGTCGATGCTGCGGCCTACTCGAAGTCCAATACGGTCACAGCGATGAGAGCAATATCGAAGAATGCATTGTCAAATTCATGCATAGGACCGTTTACGACATGTTGTTACAGCCGGAAATCTCTAACCACCTGTTCAGAGATCTCCAACGCGAAAACTTCAATAGCTACGCAGTTTTGTCTGAGATTTGGTGTCGAATGGCCACCACACCCTCCGATTATGATTACATTTTCTTCAATGCGTTATATCCTCTGGTTTTCGGAGATGCAGTGGGTTGCACACCAGCAGCTACACTGCATCTCCTGTCGAGGCTACAATTCGTATTTGGACAATTGAGTCTCTCTCCGTGGGTGGGAGCTCCACGCTACTTACAACATGACGAAAAGTGCCGCAGATACTGTAGCGACTTCTCGTTGGCTCTCACGCTGGCCATGGAGATGGGCATGGATAACGTCGTCGGTTTTGTCTTCGAGAACAGCACATCTTTGAATAGCTTACTCTTTCGCCATCCTGACCTTGCATTGCTAGGAGATTGTCAGCCTACGTGGCGTCCAAGAAACAGAAATAGTCACCAATTGAGTTGTCACAAGGATGGAAAGCTTCTTCAGACCACATACCTCTTACTGTATCACGCTATCGTGCGGCCTTTTCGAAGTGATTACTTTGCGTATGATCGCAATATCCGCCAAAAGGCATCATTTCCTCTTGCCCGACATATCATAAACATGCAGATGGAAGACGATCCGGGGGTGCAGTCGGCAAAGTCATTGGGTGCGAGACTAACCCTTCAGGGTCTTCAGCAAGCCAACTCAGCCGCACTTCTACAAGAAATAAATGGTGTGGTCACCTCGGATGAAGAAAAGGAGGGATGGGAAGAGGTGAAAATGCTGTGTGAAGAACAGCTCGGAGACCTTTCTGGGCGCAACTCACCGACAAAATAGCCCCTGGGAGCGGAACCGTAGATGATGAGGACTGTGAAGCAGGGACTTGTTACAGATGATTATTTACATCTTTCGAGAAAAAGAAAAGATGTAGTTGGTTAAGGTGCCTCTGATAAGTAGCTGTACCAGCTACAGAGGACTTCATAGCATACTGCAATGAGTTCTTTCCGCGTACTGTGTTTACAGCAAACGATGGTTCTTCTGCCGACAGCAAGAACTGTGCATCATGGTACAATGGTGGCACCAAGGGAGGCTCACTACGAGGCCTATTCCCTGCCAGTGCGGCAGCCTCGAACTATATACGACGGGACCCACGCTGGGAGGACTATGAGTACACTTACCATAATGCAAATGACAACCGCTTTGCCTGATTTGGAAACGGCCAGTTAACTAGGGAGATCACGAAAGGAAGTGATGTGGACTGGATGCCGCATTTGGCGGTTTCTGGTGATGTAGATCTGCGTGTTCACTGTGAGGGCTGGTGGGATGTTTGAGCATTTCTGAGATGTATATGTATAGGCCTAGTAAGCATTTGTTAAGGAAGATTAACGCCTATTAAAGTACCCGCTCTAGTTAATAATGCGACCCTCAATCCCTAAAGCTATTATTTTTTCTTACACTGATTACACATGCTCTTTACCAGTGTCAGTATAGAAACAATGGTGGTCCTCTTTAGCCCAACCCGAACTAGAAAAGTCTGGAAACTGGTCTTGACAGAGAAACAAACTCACTCAACTCTCTCAAGCCTATGGAACCAGTATTAATTCCTATTATTAGGTTGGAATAGAACTATTTAGAACGTTTATAGTTGACAATTACAAGAGGTCAAAGAGCACAGGTGTATCGAGTGAGGCTGAGCATGCAGGTAGTTTCTATTAACAATCTTATACAGTATAAATTATTATTAATAAATCGAAGGGTAAAGGATTAGCTTAGCGTAAGACTTACTGCTATAGTAAGTCAGTAAAAGTCCTAATATATTTTAATATTACCTTAATTACCTTAATTATATATAAC
>JABEEJ010000201.1:0-48048 GCA_013363135.1 Fusarium brevicatenulatum
AGCTAGAATACTTATTATAACTAATCTATGCTTTGTATAATATTTAGGGTATGCGAGATATAGAGTGTGGCTTCTTGTAAGCTAATAATAGAATCTTATCCAATGGCCTAATCAAAGAACACGGAGAGATATGAATAGTTTGAAAGCAGACGGAAAAGAATAAACGATCAAGCAATGACTACCTAGGTAGTGCTTCTTTTATATATGTGATCATGGTAACTCCTTGACCCTTGCCAAAGCCGGAGCAACATGGATAGCAGGCAGGTATCTCCAAGCTTTAACCAATCACTGACAAATAATAATAGAACGATAAGGTAGTCCTTGTTTCGGCCCTTACAGAATCATGTCGTTCTTACCTTGAGCCTGACGGAATCGGGGTCGAGGTTGAGTCAGAGAGTAGTCACTGGTAGCTCTAGCTCTGACTCGTCCACTTAAGGGCGCGCATTTTGACAACACCATTGATCAATGACTGCAACTCCGTAGAACGACCCATAGCCTACCTAGCCCTGGAGATCTCAGTCAATAGTTCTTAGCATGTTCATTCACCCAAGCAAATGACTTTACAAGACTCATTGAATTCAAATCTAGTAGCTGTCTTCCTCAATCCAGAAACGCCCCTAACCCAAAAGTCAATTCAACATATTCCCGAGTCCTCTGCTACACGGGTCTATCCCGTCCAACCTATTGAACCAAAAGCGCCAGCTAAAAGAAAACCACTCATGCGTACTCCAGTGTGTCGCCTCCTCGGCGCTCTCCAAACAGATATGCTGCCTCGAGACAAAATCGTCCATGTCCTCTTTCCATGCGTCGTTCGCTGCCGTAGCAGATCAAAACTGCGTCAACGATACCGCTCAAGATGCCTTCCATCGCGCCCATAACAGAGTACCCAATGAAACTGGCCATCATACCAACGACATAGGCGTAAGCAGAACCTCGGACACCCACGCCATCTGGTAGCTGAATTCGAAGCTGCTTAGCGGTAATCACCCAACCTGCAAAACCAAGACCAGTGGCCATGATAAGTCGTGTTGCCACAAGCAACAGTTTGGCAAGTCGATAGGGCAAAAGTCCATTAGGTTGTCCGCGGTTTCGCAAAGATCGAGGCGTCAATGTAGTTGTAGGAACCGTCGGGGATACAAGCTCCATCTGATCCAGGCCCCTGGCCGAAGTAGCAAGATTCTGAGAATGTATAGCGGAATAAGTAATGGTCAGAGGATTCATTAGCGCAATGACCGGCGTTGGGATCCAAAATGAGGCAATGTTTGTGACGGTGGCCCCGAGTTTCCTGGGTAGGAAAATTAGAGGTGCTCGAATCAGCAGAGACAAAAGAGTCGATTCGCAGAGACTGCCAAAAATGGTCGTGAGGGCATGATTGAGAGCAGCCGAAACAATCTCGCGCGAAGGCGTAGCAGGCCCAGCATTACGATGAAAGTACCACTGAGATACCGTTGCAGCTGTGGTAGCACGATGAACGGCATTGATCACCGAGACCGTCCACATATAGAGGAAGATGAATGCAGCCCCTAGCCACCAGCTTGAAAGCTGAATTACGAAGCGGAGCATGGACTTGCTAAAATGACCGCCCATGAAGACCCTGGTAAACATAGCGAGCCATGCCCAGGTCCAGACGACAATCAAGGCCAAACATCCAAAACCAACGAACAGAAGCGCTGAGTTCTGGGCTAGAATACGGCTGGAAAACTGAAGAATCTCAATCGCCTGTTGGATGGCGCGTCGTCCTCGTACTACAAGCCAGATCCATAATATGCAAGAGATTGCAGGGATTATAGAAGCCCATCTCATGACAGAATCCTGGAAACTGCTCCCGTGCCATCGGCCTTTGAAGGACGACACAAAGGAGTATATCGAAAAGGAGAACAGAATGACTGGCACCGCAATCAAGATCACGCTGACCAGAGGCCGCACAAACGATCGTAGGGCTGCCAGCCAGATGAACGATACAAACACGGCCACTACTGTATCCACCGCAAGCATATGAAATGACTTTTGTAGTGTAGTGTAGATGGTGTCGCCGACCGGGCTTTTCCGTGGTGATGTGTGAAGCCATACCAAGAAGAATGTCGAGAGCATGCCAGCAAGACTGATTAAGAAGATCCAAGCGAAGAAAGGATCATGTCGAAAGATTTCACCCTCGATGTATTGAAATGTCGTTTGTACAGGCTCTTCCTCCTGGGGAGCACCTCGCTGTATACTGGCATCGGTCTCTGTCGTAGACTCTCGCCGAGCCATAAATGGTGTTCGTTCCGTATCCGTGCCCTTGAATTGTTGGAAAGCCGGAGGACTGCTTTCTCGTGGAGTTTGTCCCCCCAAAAGCGAAGCTGGAGGGTCCTCATCTGGATCATCTTGCGACTCGAGTCCAACGTCAACCATCTTGCCTTTAACATCGGTTCCTTGACTACTGTCTCGGTCTAGACTTGAACGAGCATCGTCCTCGGCTTCTTCTCCTATGGTATCTCTCGCGAGCCCTGGGCGGTGAGTGCTTCTCGTTCCATTCCAGCTGCTTCGAATACCGCGGCGCATGCTCATATCCCGATATGGATCCTCATGGTTTAAGCTGTCCTCCAAAGAACCCCGGCTATGGGCGTCGGATTCAACACTATCGGCAAGTTTGCTTGCAGCAGCTACCCGTCTTGACCTCTGGAGAGCAAACATATCAGCAGCCTCTCGATCCCTTTCTTCCTCGTCGTCCTCTTCCCGGAATTCGTCCAAAGTGCTGTGGAATAGTGGTGCATCCTGGGCAGCTGATATGCGTGATGCGAAAGCTAATTGACCAAACCGAGACCCGGCGCCGGTTTGTTGATATGGGTTTCCTCCATAGCCCCGACCCAAGAAAGATCTACTTGGTCCGTTTCCTCGTCCTGTTTCGCGCTGATTCCGTGTGGAGCGGGATGGCCACTCTGATTGTCGTGGAGGATTGTCGTTGTTATCGGCTTGTCCGAAGTTCGATAGCCTGGATTGTGACTGGGCTAAGAACCTCGATGCATCTAAAGAACCAAGTCAGCTTGCTTGCAAGACGGCGTAGAGAATAATAGGACATACACTCCGAAAACATCGCGCGCTCTCGACTCCTTCCGCCTCACGTGCGGGCAAATATGTAGACACCAGTCCTTGTTGATGTAGATATCTGACGTGACGTAAAGACGGTGATAGGCAACCACAGGCAGATATCGCCGTGTAAGCGCAGAGGACGGCGGTTGTTTGGATTACGGTATCGCAATAATAGAGGCTGGTAGATGGAAAGCGGAGGTGGTGAGGAGATAAAACTGTCGTCCAGGCAAAGGCAAAAAATCACGGCTGATATGCAGATGAATGAATGGCTGGTTGTTAAAGGTTAAAGCAGAGAGTGGTGGAAGTACCCGACCCAGGTCATGAGGCGAGGCGGCAGATGGCAGATGGACGGTCCGGGGCTTATCAGCGAATGAGTCGCTGACCGATTGCGTCCATCCCCAGTGCAGTCAGTGCCAAAGGTGCCTAGGCAGATCCGCTGGGAGGACCCCTGTTAGTGGGCCTGGCCTCTAGGTAGGGTAGCTAGGGCGGTAGGTACCTTAACGGACAGAGCCACCTGGGCAGGCGGTCAATGACCTGAAGACGCGAGCACCTCAGGCGCCACAGGCAGCCGTGGGGTTGAGGCACACGACATGTCTAACAGGTACCAGCTAGAGTCAAAGAGCGGCTTGAGATACCTTCACGTGAGGTATTGCACCTCAAAAGATGCACGCAATCACTCTCGTTTATTTAGCATTTAACTCCACTTTGTTGACGATTCTTTGACTGCATGTTATTGCCACCAAACAGTTGCGATGGTGATCGTCTTTGTTGACGAGTAACCCGTATCTCATTCGCATCGTCAAGATTGTTTTGAAACTCTCTTGACTCGTCGCTAGGTAGTTACTTGCCAAGTTGAATCAAGCTTCGCTTGGTCTTGTGACACTCTGAAGATCTCTGAGTCTCACTCAGTCCTCACGCGGAGGCAATTTGCTTGCAATGTCAAACACAGCGACAGATGATCTTTCCAGTATCAAAGAAACAGATCAAACGACTCTATTCTCAAAGATAGCATAGATACATTCACTTAATATACTTATCAAAGACAAAACGCATCAACTGACCTCAAAGACCAAAGGACTAACAAGACGTTATCGATCCATTCCCCTTGCGTCACCGATAACCACCAAGAAACCTCTAATCCCCATTCGGAGAGGGCCCTTCAGGCACGAGGTGCAGCACCAAAGCACCCTCGAGGTTCCACTGATACTGGATCTGATCTGATCTGCTTGGTTGTCGAGTTGCTTCACTGAGTTAGCTTGCCTGCTTGTGTCGTACAATTTCTGTAACTCGTGACAGCTCAGCATCTCAAACCATAGCCACAGGCTCCAACATCTGACTTGTACTACATACTCTCCAGTTCTTTCCAGTTCCCTCCCTATAGCGTGCTATCTTTTCTCCTATTTCTGCTAATTATGTCTGTAGAAACACAAGATTTGTCTCATTTACACTATTTTGATCCCTTATCGTCATTTCGTCTCTATCGCCATCTCTAAGTCTGAATTTAGCCTGCCCCGAGCCACCTTTAGCTTCTAGCTCCCTCAGATAAACCACCCAGCTTCCTCCAACCCTAAATTTCTACCACTTACAACCCATCCCTTCTCATTACCAAGTCACGTTCACGAAACACCAGCATCACCGAATCAGATACTTCTCTTATCTTACTTTGTACCTCGGGTTTGACGTCGCACCACCGCAGAGGACAGCTTGCACGTGCTTAACTCCATCCTCTTTAGCTGGAGGAAACCAAGCCCATCGATCAGCTCTTCTCCAACGAACCTATCCTCTTCAATCCTCATCAGCCTTCTCAGTCTCTTCCCATGTCGACCACGCCGTGGGATTATATCGCCAAACTCGTCTGCATCGGCGACTCAGGATGCGGCAAGTCTAGTCTTACCATCCGTCTCTGCGAAGGACGCTTTTCGCCTCATCACGACGTCACCATTGGCGTTGAATTCGGCTCCCGTATCGTCCCCGTCGGCCCTCCGCACTCAAAAATCGGCGCTGCCAACTCTTCAGACCCCGATAATAAGGACCAAGAAGCCGACGGTCTTCCTGAACCTCCTCGGGATGACTCCAACACACCCCAGAAGCATATGAAGCTTAGTCTTTGGGACACAGCTGGCCAGGAGACATACAAGTCCGTTACTCGATCTTACTTCCGAGGTGCAAGCGGTGCCTTGTTGGTCTTCGACCTATCTCGAAAGCAAACCTTCCAGCATGTTACAGACTGGCTCAACGATCTACGACAGATCGCCGAGCCCGATATTGTGGTTATCCTGGTTGGCAACAAGGCAGATCTGACACAACAGGAGGACAACAAGCGTGAGGTCACACGCGAGGAGGCAGAGGAGTGGGCCAAGCGTAATGGCGTTATGGAATACGTCGAGACAAGCGCAAAGAGTGGCGAGAATGTGGAAAAGGCTTTCATGCGGGTAGCAGAGAGGATATACAACAACATCCAGGCGGGCAAGTACGATCTTAATGACAGAAGATCCGGGGTCAAGGGTGCAGGGGCTGGTGGAAATCGCCAAGTCAAGCTATCTGGAGATGCCAACAAGTCAGCGGGAGGTGGCTGCTGTTAGAGGGGAGCCCAAGACAATGCGAAGAGGAGGACACAAATGATCTACAGACACACGACGCATCATGATACCCAGTCAGCCAGCAAACGTCGTCATCATGGAATAAGTGTATGAAAAGCTCAATATGAATTGTACACAATAATGCATAATACATTGCTGGCCTTACCGAGGCCACCTTTATTAAGGGCAACAGAAATGACAATATCATAGCATTACCGAAACAAGATCCATCCGTAACTGCCTTATTCCGTTGATCCTGTTTCGTCTTTTCTTCCTTCATTCCTTGCTTTGTTTTCCCAACAAATCTCGCGGCCCGTCTTTTACATGAGTTCCCCAGTTCTATATCCTTGCAGCACGTTTTCGAAATCGAACAATACAAAACACGTCTGCATGGCGATGCATGAGACAGCTCGTCTGGATCACTGTGTGATCAAGAAAAAAGAGATTGCTCAAAACATTGATCAACCCCTTAGTCGGTGACTCGCCAGTTGTCGAACCACTTCATGTACTTGTACTGCTTGTGGTTGCCAGTCATGCCCCAGCAAATGGGGATGAAGTAAATGTAAAGGCCGATAATGACGGTGTAGAGAATGCCATACACGATGGTCTGGATGGTCTTGTTGCGGTTGCGAGTGAACCAGTCAATAAGGAAGCCAAAGTTGAGGATGGCAAAGTAGAGAGCCGGGTAGTAGTGATGGACGTAAGTAACACGAGCCATGATAACAAAAGGAAGATAGTGAAGGAACCAGCCGGCAAGGGGGTACAATGCCGCGTAGTGAATGTGGTCAATCTCGTTCTCGCTGAGATCGTTGACACCTCGTTGCCATCGAAGAATGTACCAGACGATGACAAGGCCAGCAATTCCAAGAGAAGCAGTAGAACCCCAGTAGACGAGAGGGTTACCGAGGAGGAAGTACTTGACGATATCATCGCCCCAACCGCACATACGGAGACCGACATGAAGGAAAGGCCACTGCCACCACTTGGAAGCAAGATCGTCCTGCTTATCAGGGTCGGGGACCAGAGCGTTGTTGGAGGTCATCATAGCGACGTTCAGGTGAACGAAGTCGTGGAAGAATGGGGACTTGTAGACACCAGCCTCGGCGGGAGGGACTATATAAAGTTAGCATGAGCGAGCCTACATCATTTTCTTCATTACTTACGCTTGTCGTTCCAGTGAGCCTCAACGTTCCAGTGGGTGTAGGTATCACGAGGGTTGTTCTCCTTGGTGCAAGTAACCTCAATCTGCTTGAAACCCCACTGAGGAAGGTTGACGTTGCCAGCTCGGAGGTAGCAGCCAAGGACCTCGTGCTTGAGACGGAAAGCAGTGGTAAGAGTCCTGATCTTGCTGCGGTCACGAGAAGCAGAATCACGAACAACCTCAACCTTCCAGTGGTCCTTGTCATCGCCAACAGTCAGGTTACCGTAGCTGGAAACTTCCTTGTGGCCTCGGGTGACGGGGGCAGCGATGTCATGAGAGTGCAGGTTGCGGCCAGTCTGAGCGTGGATAAGTCGAATGACGGAGTTGTCACCAATGAATCGGAGATCACCCTCAGGGTTGTAGTCCTCCTCTCGGCGGTTGGGGTAGAAGAACCAGTCGTTGTTGGTGTCCTTGTGGTGGTAGCAAGTAACCTGCTGCTGCTTGGAACCCTCGGGGTATGTCTGAACGTGGGAGTGAAGAAGACCACCGCCGTAACCCATGTTCTTGATAGTAGCGCGGGAACCAATTGCGATCTCGAGAGGGCTGTCCTTTCCAACCTGGGTACCTTTGAGGTTAGCCTGGAAGAGGGAGCTCATCTGAGCATCACCAGGGCCGGAGCGGTCGAGAATGGCGAAGTGCAGGGCGAAAGAGAGGAGGTAGATCAGGAAAGGGATGACGATGAGGCCAACAACACGGGTGATGACGTGGGCACCAAGAGTAGTCTATGGATGGTTAGTTAAGAACAGATGTCAGTCATGATACTACTTACAACAGGCATCTTGGTGTCGCCGAACTTTCGCCAGAGGTCCTCAATGGTGTAAAGGCCAACGAGAGCAGTAACGAAAAGACCAACAAGCTTGACACTGCAGACACAGCCAATGCTGAGACCAGTCAAGAAGAGCCAGAAGAACCACTCGGGCTCGAAGCTGTTGTGTCGCTGGTTGTGGAACTTGGACCAGCAGAAGACAGTGGCCACGGTGCCGCAAAGCAGCATAGAGTCGAGCAGGATAAAACGGCTGATGGTGGTGTAGGAGTTCTCGCAAAGAACCATCAGAGTAACGAGCCACACAGCAGGACGTCGAAGCTTGAGCTCACGGGCAGTGTAGTAAGCAAGAGGAATACAGAAGATACCGAAAGCCGCATTGAAGATACGCATGATGGTGTAGTTGACTTCCTCGGGGTACTTTTCGCCAGACTTGAACTCGAATGTTCCGTTGTAGCCAGCCAGGACTCCGGAGAGACCGACGAGCATCTTGCCGAGAGGAGGGTGGACATCGAAGTAGTATTCATGCTTGATATAGTAGGAACCGAACTTGCCGAAGCTATTGGAGCGTTAGAAAAGGTTCGCGGGACGGTGAAAGTCAATTCGACATACTGAGCTTCATCCCAAGTAACGATATTGCTGATACCAATCTTGTAGAGTCGAGTGAAGATAGCCAGGAGAGTGAAGATCAGCGGGGCAATGACAACCTCCCACTGGTCGAGTGTTTGAAGCAATGAGGGCTCCTGAGATGTGGTCAGTATTGTTCAATGGAATTGCTTTGATACACAGGTGCAGTACCTTCTTGACAAGCTTCTTGTTGTCCTCGGGCTGAGGAGTCGGGACTTGCAGGTTAGCTTGTCCAGCGACAGGACGCTGTCTCAGTCCATCGCCCAGGTCAGCGCCTGAGGCGACGGCAGCCTTGTCGGCAGCCATGATTATTCAATCGTATAGATACCGGTTCGAAGCAGAAGTCGCGATGTTTGTAGAATGGATGATTTGATGGGGGCCAAAGGGGGTTGATGTTGGCGAAGTAAGCTCGACAGGAGGGAGAAGGGAAAAAAAGATTGGACGAGCTGTCGAGACTCAAGGGAACCTGGAAGGGAGGAACACCAGCTTCAACGAAGGAGCCGTTATCTAAAATCCTGTGATCATAGAAGAGAAACACAGGTCGGAAGGGGAAAAAAAGAAGAAGAAGAATCAGGAGAGGAAAAAAGAACTGGAGATGCCCGAGTCCAAAGAAACGAAACTGAACCGGTTCGGCTTGTGGTGGTTCTAAGGAAGAATATTACACGACAGTGAATCTCTTCCAATCTGTCCCCTGAAATGCCACATATGCTCTACGGGCGAGTCGTCACCCACGCACGCTAACAGCTGCTCCCGTACGGCTCCCCTTGGCGTGAGCTCCCGACCAGTCGATAGACTCGATACTACCCCCACCTCAGCCTAGTCCAGCCCTTCCAGCTCCCATGTCCGTTTTCGATAGCGCGTTGCACTGAATGTTTTAGGGGCAATCAGCTGCAGGGATCCAGGGATGAAATTCAAAAAAGTGGCGCCGTTCTCTGTCAGTTCCAGCGGCTCAGCGACATGTACTCGTCGGGGAGCAGAAGTGACAAGAAACACTCGAGGTCGCGTGGCCCAATGGCAAGGCGTCTGACTACGAATCAGAAGATTCTGGGTTCGATCCCCAGCGTGATCAGTTTCTTTTTGCTGTTTCTCGATCTGAATATGTTTCTGAAGCTTCTTTGATTGAGGTGTTTGTTTCGAATCGACCTTGAAATCGATAAAGTGAAACGGCGCAGTAACTGTCAAGTACAGTGATGAACAACCAGCATCTGAAGGCGGCTCTTATGTCAATGCCAGTAGTTAAGAACTACTATACTGGCATTTCTACCGTTTTGCTCAATCAAATTATTGTCGACGATCACATGCTTCTTCAGGTCCTTGATTCTGAATGCAACCTCTTCAGATAATGAGACATTGATTATCAGACAGCTGTCTCCTACTAATGACGTCCATCTCTGCAACCTCCCTACGCAAGCGAAGAGACAGAGAGACATGCAGAGCCGAAGGCGTTCAAGGACCCACGGTTCACGACTGAACCCCGAATTACTGGGCAGAACCACCCTCTCTCTGTTTGTCTTTTATACTGAATCATGAAACACGAATAAGCTCAGAGTGAGTGGCCTTTGAACACTATTTCAGCAATTGAGTTTCAGGGCTATAAACTATCTCAGTATCGTACAGCATTGAGGGATACAGCTTAAAGGGTCCAGAAAGGGTCTCCCTGGCCTGACGGCTTCAGAGGAACATACCCCGATCTCATCTGTGCCTCACTAATACAGATGGCCTTAAAACCAAGAGATTGACCGCCGAATTCAATTTGTTCCACCGTATTTTACCGTCTTTGGCACCATTAATCCTATCCCTATGCCTCTGTCGTTCAATTTCCCCACTACATTCCCTATATATCCGAATCCTCGTCTGATCGAGGTTACGACAACATGCGGTTTGATCCGTTCCCGTAATCGGAGCGTACCTTGCCCTGTACTTATGGAACTGACAGAAATGTCAGTTGGGGTTTCAACGGCTACAAGCGAAACAGTCGATTTTGAATTGGCAAAACGACGAGATTGAATTTGTTGCTAACAGTCAATCTCTGATATCCAATGACAATTGTATAAACGAAATAGACTCGGAGGCCTTCTGTGAACCACAATCCACAGTCACATGCTAAAAAACGGCCCCTATCGTCCCCTCCTGATCGCTCCAAACGCTGCACTTACTGCATATTCTCCGCTTACCGTCCGCTATTCGGAAAACTCCACTGAATGTCACTGGGGAACAAAATCGCCTTATGTCATCCAACTCCAGTCTAAAGTCAGAAGAACAGAGCTAGAGACGCCGTAGTCTCTGGCTTCTCCAGTCTCTCGTCATTCCGTTGTCTAGAGGCGCTTGGTCCTGTGCCGTTACCGTTTCTCCTCACTGCTACAGTACCATTACTATATTGCAGTTCTCTTCTACCTTGCCAGATCCCCTCTTTCAGCGTCGTTCCCTATCATCCTTCTCTCTCCTCCACTGTATCAGTATCGGCGCAAGTACAGTACAGTTACAATACAGTTACTGGTCCCAACAAGCAGCTCCTCTATCTTGTTAGTGCGCCCGTACGGTATCTTGGATCGCCGCTTAGGCCTTTCCCTCTTGCCAACTTACTTTAAGCCTCCACTCCAACCTACCTACCTACCAACTTGATGTCTTCCCTCGTCTCAGAGTTTCTCATCAACCCCGTCTTGCGTCAGGCTCGTCGATTTTCCGAAATCTCGCGATCTACCTTCACTGGCGATGGAGGCGACTCGACCGAACACGCTGACGCAGTGAGCGATTCCGGTCATCCTGATAGTCCTGTCTCTGCGCCTGTACCTGTATCTGTACCTGTACCTCTGCCAATACCTGAGCCGGCACCGGTGCCGATCATCGAGTCTCCCCTCACCAGACCCCTCAGCGTCTCGACCCAAGAAACAAGAGTTGAAGAACCCGAACCAGTTCCAATCATGTCCCAAGAAACTCCTCCCCGCGATCATATCGGGATTGCTCTGAGCCCGCTCAGCTCTCGTCGGATTCCGGAAGATGATGGCATGCGCGAGTTGCGATCCCGGATCCATTCGATCAACGCCCAAGACATACCCCAAAATGATAAAGCGCGGTTAATCCACGATATTTTGTTGGAAGGATATAAGTCATCCAAGACAGTACCGCTTGTAAAGAAGATCCTCGAGAGTGGTGAAGGCTTGGATGTACCTCTATCTCAATCACCGTCGTCGCCGGTATCGAGGCCGTTGAAGTTCTGGCAAAACCAGCCGGATGAGGAAATATTTATCTTGAGCGAGGAAGACAAAGCACCAACATATGTACCTGTGAAGCCGCCGAAACGACATGGAAGTGAGACTCCAGTGGAACCTTTAGAGGTAGTACCAGAAACGGAACAACCTCTTGGATGCCAACACTACGAACGAAACGTCAAGCTCCAGTGCTTCACATGTAAGAAATGGTATACCTGTCGTTTCTGTCACGATGCGAACGAAGATCACAACCTCATCCGTACAGAGACCAGGAACATGCTCTGCATGCTTTGTGCAACACCACAGAGGGCCTCGGATATGTGCATCAACTGCGGCGAGTTGTCGGCATACTATTATTGCGATATTTGTCACTTATGGGAGAACCGCCAAAGTAAACCCATTTACCACTGTAACGACTGTGGTATCTGTCGTCGAGGCATGGGCCTCGGCAGGGACTTTTTTCACTGCAAGGTGAGAACAGTCATGCCTCTATGATGATGATTTACTGACTAGCTGTAGACCTGTCGGGCATGTATCTCAACCTCAATAGAGGGCTCTCACAAGTGTATCGAGAGGTCAACAGATTGCGACTGTCCCATCTGTGGCGAGTACCTCTTCACTTCACCACGGCCCGTGGTCTTCATGGCTTGCGGTCATAGTATTCATAAGAAGTGCTACGAACAGCATATGAAAGTGTCATACAAATGCCCGATCTGCAATAAGAGTCTTACGAATATGGAGAGCCAGTTCCGAAATCTGGATGTTGCCATCCAGACTCAGCCCATGCCACCGGAGTTCCGCGACACCACTGCCGTTATTCTGTGCAACGATTGCTCTGGAAAGAGTACTGTTCGATATCACTGGTTGGGTCTGAAATGCTCCATATGCCGGTCATATAATACGGTAGAACTGAATATTGTGGGAGGTGACCGTGCAGGATCTCAGCCGCCTGCTGAAATGCAACCGATTGTAGAAACTGGACGGGATGCTTCTGGGTCTGTGAGTGGAACCCGAGCACCCATCACCGTGGGAAACAGGCGCAGACATTCGTCTCATGGTGTTGAGGCCCAATACCGCGCTCCAGATAGAGTTGCACGATCAGTGTCCCCTGGCAATATGGGTTTCGACTCGATCATGGCACACCTACCACCAGACGAAGAGTCCGAGGACGATATCCTTGGAATTTGGAGAATCCGCAACCGTGGCAACAATGCATCAGAGAATGACGAAGACTCTGAACTGGATGATCTCAGCGACACACTTTCGGACGCTGAAGAGGAAGACGACGATGATGATGAAGACGAAAACGAAATTGTTCTTATTGGACATCGATGAGCAATCACAAAACAGCATGATATAAAAATTCAAAAGGGTTGGCTAGGTTCTTTTACTGCAAGGCGTTTGGGGGGACTGCATTAACTCGGTGGGGGGCGGGGGGCATCAGTTGGAGGCTACTGACTGACTACTATATGTGTACGAAGGGATGTGACTAGGTTGGTGGTCTGCATCTTGGGCGCTTGTTATTCTGCGTTGATCTTGGGTTTCTGGATAAGATTCAACGGACACAAAGTAAGGTAGCATGATTGTTTGAGTATGTACCTAGGTCATTGAGTACAACAAAATCTCTATTCTGGCAGTCTTAATTGCGCCTGTTAAGTGAAAGCATTTCCCTGTGAACGCCTAACGAGACAACATTTCCATAATTCCAAATTCAATTCGTGTCAAATCTCTGTATAGAGTTCATCCCGCTCACTTTAACGTCGCCTTGCCGCGGCTGCAGGTTGCTGGGCCTCTTGTCTGAGTTCCTTGATAACTTGCTGCACGGAAAATACATATTAGAAACTCTTTCAACTCGTAACCAAGGAAAGCTAGATTACGCACCGCTAAAGCCTCTGGGTTCACTCCGCGCTCAATCATGGAGATGCAGATTGATAGAGTTCGGCGATCAAGGTGACAGTTCTGTAGTCTCAAGTCAGCGGTCAGGTCTTCACGCGTGTTGTTTTATGGATGAGCTATCGTACTAGGATAGTAGAGATCTCATGGAGAATATCCACGGCTTGTTGCGCAGCGGCGTGCTTATCTGGTTCAGGCATGATGGCGGCTGATGGGGTTTTGATATGGTGTATGAAGAGAGGAAGTGGAGGCGGAGGTTAACTTAATTGATCATGGCGGGGAGACGCGGGTCGCGATTTGGTTTGGGCTGATAGACATCATGACATCCAATAAACAGCAAAATTGTCACGAGAAATGGCATGGCTACCAATGTTTTAGAAGCATATTTCAGCATGATGATTTAGTTTAAGTTTTGATTTTCAACACGATCTTGTTGTTAATATACTTAGTATCTAGGAAGCCACTTGAACAAACAGTCTCAAGATATCTCAGAGACAAACTCAAGGTTATTTCAAACAGAAACAAACATCCAAGGTATAATTATCGTTCTTAAACAGCATTATCGCACATAAACGGTCGTCGCAGCATAATCCATCAATCAACTCTTCAGGTCTTCATAGCCTCCACAAACAACTCCCTCATGCCCTTTAGCAGAACAACCAATTCCCTCGTCTCATTCAGCTTATCAAGCACCCTCTCAACCTTCTCCCTCTCAATCTTGGGTCTGCAGTGCTTCACATCGTAGTCGCGCGAACTGGTAACAAGCTCAAACCAAGCCTCGCGCTCCCAGTCCTTCTCGTCAATATGCGTGTACACAAACTTGAGACGATCGTCGTGGCCAGCGCCCTCGATCTTGAGGCAGAGGTTGGTGATCCAGAAGTCCAACTCGGGGACGTTGAAGCGGGACTGTGCTTGTTGCTGTTGAGCGTATTCGCGCTGTGCGGCAAGTCGGGCTTCGATCTCGGCTTGTGTTTGTGCGATTTCAGCCTTGAGACTGTTGCGGGTTGCGAGGTGGTTATCGCGCTGGGCAGCGAGGGAGTTAATAGCGCTCTCCATCTCGCGCGTTTCCGCCTCTTCCTTCTCGATTGTTTGTTGGTGCGTCGAGGTTTTGACTTGAATGATTTCGATGTCTCGCTTCTTCATACGTTGATCCTCTGATGAAGTGGTTAGTATATGTCTTTGCGCCAGCAATGTTGGAGCATACCTTGAAGTTCAGCGACGTTCATGCGAAACTGGTTGCGCTCTTCGAGGACGCGCTTACGGCCCTCTTCAATGAATGCATCAAATCGGGCCGTGAACTTTGCCATGCGATCGCGCAGGTCATCGAAGCCAAAGTTGATGTTGGGCAGCTGGTTTGCGACAGAGGGACCGACGGGGGCCATGCTCTGTCGCATGCTGGCAGATAGGGAGGACTGAAAGTCGGTAGCCATGGCGTATGACTCAGGATCGTGGAGTGGTTTGGCTGGTTTTGTTTTCGGCTTCAGATTCTTGTTCCGTAGGGTAAATGGGGTTGATCATGGAGACACAAATTGGGCATTGTTCTCATGCATGTACAAGTACGGAGTAGTATTGTAGTATTTACACCGCGAAATTGCGTTGCTCGGTCGACTAAATAAATGTGGCGCACCTCGCTTGCACCGCCACGTGGGGTCGTCGAAAGCTTCACTTCTCATCGCATGCGCTGAGCATCTCGTTACTTTCAACATCTACTTATACTCACCGATACTTCTCTTCTCTAGATACATTTCAGCTTTCGCGACCAGATTGCTTATCGCATGACCTTATATGACATAGGATGCCTTTTTAGTGCTTCAAATACCATTGACTCCCGCTCGAGACTCTCTTGCGCCTGTACTAGCCCATCTCGCGATGAAGAAAGGAAAATCGGCCAAAATTTCAGCATATTGGAAATCAAGACTTGGGCCAAATGGCTGAGACCAGGCGACTTACGGACCTGATCCACGGTCACGTAGGAAGTCTTACTTATATACCACCTGAGAATGCGACTGCGCAACCTGGGACTTTTCACACCAGTCGCGTAACTGCTGAAGGTGAGTTTCTATACAATCGCTTTGCGCGCATCGCAATACTTACAAAGGCGTCTAGCGCCTCACTTCAAAGTTGTTGGATCTTCAGCAGAGTTATACCCACCTTCAAAAACTCCTGCTCCGGAGATCTCATCCAATCTATGGCAGGAAAGAAGAGTTCAAAAGCGATGGCTACTCCAAGCTCACCCCGAAGCTTTCATGGGCAACTCGGCGCTATCAGAACTTCTACAGGAGAACATGAATCGCTACTCAAAAGTCGAGGGCGAAGTTAGCGATCAGCCATTACTTGCTATCGGCCAAATGACGAATGTGTCGGATCATTCACGAATCACTGGATCGCCCATGCTTGCGGCTGCTACGGGAGAGTCGGGAGAATTGCTTAGACTGGCTCGGATCGATCAATCGAAATGGAAATGGGGAAACGACAAGCGCACGACTCTTCAACCCTCAGTGATAGACCCTGATGATCCCGAGGAAGAGGCCATTTGGGCCAGCGATGGTCTGCCAATCTCTCAAGTCAAATTCGCAACCAGTCTCACACGATATGATGCCACCCGCTGGCTCATCGTTCAAAAGCAAACTTCGACCACGATTCTCCACCCAGAGTATCACAAGGTTCCGGTAGCTCAGTCGTCTGCTTCTGATCCCATCATTCATCAACCACGGCTGTCGCGAATAGATCCTAACCCGATCCTGACCATCTCCCATAAGTCGACTGGCGGTAACGCGCAGGTAGATGTCGCTTTCAATCCAAATTCCAAGGGCCTTCCCCCACAGATCGCCATCATCGATGAATGCGGATATTGGTCAATATGGGACATTTTAGGGGGAAACAAGCTGAAAACACGACTTCTGCCTTACTCATGTGGACATATATCGGACGGTTTGTTGAATGAATTGCCCTCTACGACAGAGCATCCTGCTGAAAAGCACGGGGTTCTATTTGTCGGCACAGCCAAACTGGACAGTTTCTGGGAAGATGGGTCACAAAGTGCTGATGACTCTTGCGGATTCGCACAACGATCGAGTCATCTTCTGATCTGGAATAGGGAGAAGTACGAAGTCATCGATCTCGTGTCGCATATAGCCCTGCCTCGACTCTCGTTGTTGGCTCGTCCAAAGTCCAAGCCTGATGCAATTCTTGACATCAGAGTCAGCCCAGCGGACCAAAATCACATATTCGTCTTGACCATGCGCACTATTTACTGGATTGACTTATTTGCGAAAAGCATGCTGGAGGAGGAGGAAGGGCCAAAGCCGACTATTCTGATATCCTGCCCTCGCTTATTGGACAGAGAAGGATTGCGAATGACAACGTGCCTTACTTCCGAAGGTGGGCAAGAGGCTGCTATGGTGTTCGTGTTTTCTCCAACTCACAGACAACTTCAAACCTACTGGTTCGGACACTCAAAGACAAGCGGCCTTCCTTATTGGCATCGTGACACGCTTACTCTTCCTCAAAATGATAGCGCATCGGCCAGCGGCGATATTCAGTCACTCGAAATTCACCCGGTCAAGCTTATGCGGGATGGGGACGCCTCGTCTGGCCTTGGAGCCGATTATCACCGTGCAGGAGTTCAATTCTACCAAGGCAGCATCCTAAGCAAGAATTTGGGTGTGCAATACTGCATCTGTGTCTCAGTCAAAGATCGCAATATGCAGATTACGTTACCCAGTGGGCGGGTTGGTCGTAACAAGTCCGACGAAGCGCAGCGCTGGAAAAAGAAACGTAAACATTTCATTAGGCATATGGGCAACACGTTTGTGCTCCCTGAAGGCATGGCTGATGACAACATCAAGCATGTCGTAAAACCTAACAATCGATCCAAGGACCTCGACAAGTCGAAGAGCAGATCATCTGCAGTCTTTGGTCCAATAAGCTTGAACCTGGATGGCTTGTGTCGTTCTCTTCAACAGACCTTGCGGGCTATTTCAGACAGTCCTCATGATATACCGCCCGCGCTACTCTCAGCTATTCAAGAGAATATCACTGAGGGGGTGGCTGAAGGAAGACTCCCACTAAAGACTTGGAAAGAAATCAGCGACGAGCTTGGTCCGACTGATTTACGAAATGGCTTCCACGAAACACAACCCGATATGCTTGATTTGTTTGCGGGCAATGATGGACAAACAGTCGTGACGCAACTTGGAAGACAGACTTCGAAGGAGTGGATTCGGGAACTCGTCAGCCTGTCGCATCTTAACCAAACATACGTTGATCTTTGGCTTGATCCGCTGGAGGGAAGAATACCCCAGCAAGAGGAGGAAATAATAAGGGGGTGGATCGCAGACTTGGCTAAAGATATGTTTCTGGCAACAGCTGGAGTTATGGTACAAGATGTGCCTCTTCTAGGACCAGCCAGTCAGGAAGAGGATGGGCGGACTCAGCCCACTCAGTGGAGTGTAGTTCGAATCAAGTCGTCGCAGTCATCAGAAGGTGGAATTCCTTCATCGCCTCTTAGTGCGACACCAAATAGCACTGATGATGCAGCGGTCAGACGACTCCAGCTCCTCGTGCCATCACTGAGATTGGACAAGATGGAAAACGCCAAACCGTCTAATGTGCTATCATATTGGCCCACTGAGCGTGGTGTCAGCACAGATGACTATATATCTAGTGTTGCCATTGCGACCGACAGGAAGTTTGACGACGCAAGATCACGACTGCAAAGGATCGAAAACAAGCGAAAGGCCCAGAACGACAAGTACAAACTTCCGCCGTTTATGAGAGAGGGAAGAGACCCCAAGGCCATAAGGACTTCTGTGCGAACTACAGCGGGCAACCCCATGTCTTCGCCGATGCGTCCTCGGAGAGAAGAGCCCATGGCTCTACCACCAATATCTGTTGCTCCCACACCTCAGACCATGTCGAGCCAGCAAGGCATACCTTCGTCTTCACAAAGTCAAGGACTCTTTGGGCCATCGTTTGCTATGAGCCAGCCTGTATCAGGCATCTTTGGAGATAGGAAGAAGGCGAAGAAGAATAAGAGGAAGAGTGGTTTTAGATGAAGCAAGCGAAGCGAATTACAGGAGTATTGGCTACACATTCAGAGTTATTGATGATATACATGACATATATAATTGCTATTATTTAATTGCTAGTCAGGAAATCATGAAGATTGGTTGTTTCTAACTGTTGTTTTGGTTGTGTGACCTTGAGTCTGTTATTAATGTTCATGATATCCAGGCTTGGGCGCTTATGTAGGGGACCCAGTGCTAAAACGTCATCCTCAATTGTGAATGGTTCACTTGACTTACAACCAACATCAACTCAACCATCACCACGAGCTTGACTCAAAAGTCACAAAACCAACTTCTTCTACGAATTACTCATTTCAGGACTATTCAGATCAATTTGACATCATGTCTCACTGCCATGATGAACATTCTGGTCATGGCCACGACCACGACCATGAGCATGATCACTCCGACGACATCACCCCAGCAGTGCAGTTCTCACTCTACAGTCAAATCAACTTTGATCATATTGTCACTCTGAACGAAGCCCAACGAGATGCTGGTCAGAAAATCGTCAAGAAGACATGGCAAGAAAGACTCAGCGTTGAGCCTGAGCTAGAGAGTGATGTTGATGAGCAACTTCTCATGACAGTGCCGTAAGTGAAACCCCCTCTTGTATACAAATATTGTACTAAATTATACCAGATTCACGGCCCAGATCAAGCTTCACTCCATCCTCATCCGCACATCCCCCTCAGCCTCAGCTCCCAAAACCCTCCATCTCTTCATCAACCGAGATGATCTCGACTTTGCGGCCGCCGAGGAGTCAGACCCTATTCAGACTCTCGAACTCTCCCAGACAAGTGATCTGCAACAGATTCCCGTGAAGAGAGCCCTATTTGGAAAGGTGCAGCGGCTGGTGCTCTTCTTTGCAGACAACTTTGGCGATGGCGATGAGGATGTTACCCGTATCTCGTACATTGGTTTCAAAGGCGAATGGACTCAACTTGGAAGAGCGCCTGCGAACATCATCTACGAGGCTGCTGCGAACCCGGGAGATCATAAACTCAAAGGTACGAGCGTGAATCAGATGGGGAGTGGTATTGGAGGGAGGGGTCCTGGGGTTTAGAGGTGATGAAGGTCAACGACAGTACTCATCAGCAACAAAAAAGAATAAATATAGAAACTAAATAAAGAGCATCATATTCTCTCAATAGTAAAATCAACTTAAAACGCTTCATTAAATGGGTTTATGGCATCTTTCACTCCCAGACTGTCGTGCCATTTCACTACAGCCAGTGCTAGCCGGGAATTCTCCGGGTGCTGCAAAAGCTCTCTAGTATCTCAACCAAACCCAAAATCTTTCACCACTATCAACCGATCCGACCCATCGCCCTCAATATCCCACCCACGGCGGCCCAATTGCTCTCCTCGACAGCGTCACCGCCGCCGTCGACACGCCGCCTTCACTTCCAAAAAATGCCTCCCCGTCTGCCAATTCGCCTGGCTCTCCCACGGCCCTGCGCCGTTGCCGCCCGGCCTCTTCTCCTCCCGCTCACAGCTACCCGCGGTGTCAAGTATGGATGGACCACGGCTCCTCCTCGCAGCAAGCACAAGCGATTCAATCAGCCTTCTTCCGGTCTCCCTGCGCTCACGAGCGGTCCTGCTGCTGCTCTGAAGCGTCGGGAGAATACTACGCCTCTGCGCTCGGGTGTCCTTGCTACCAAGAAGGGCATGACTAGTGTGTTTGTTGGAAAGACCCGTGTGCCTTGTACTGTGCTGCAGCTCGATCAGGTCCAGGTTGTTGCCAACAAGACTCGACAGAAGAACGGTTACTGGGCTGTGCAGATTGGTGCGGGCTCGCGTGACGGTCGAAACGTCACAAGCCCATTGCTGGGCTACTACGAGGCCAAGGGCATTGCACCCAAGGCTGAGCTCGCCGAGTTCAAGGTCCGAAACGAGTCTGGTCTTCTTCCCGTCGGTGTTCAGATTCTTCCCGATTGGTTCAAGAAGGGTCAGTACGTCGATGTCAAGGGCCGATCGCGGGGTATGGGTTTCGCTGGTGGTATGAAGCGCCACGGCTTCTCCGGTCAGGAAGCTTCGCACGGTAACTCCAAGAACCACCGAACAATCGGTACAACAGGTCCTTCGCAGGGCAGTGGTAGTCGTGTTATGCCCGGCAAGAAGATGCCTGGTCGTATGGGTAACGAATTCGTCACAGTGCAAAACCTGAAAGTCATGATGGTGGATAACGACTTGGGTATTGTGCTAGTCGGTGGACCTATTGCCGGTCCCAAGGGTCGTGTTGTTCGTCTCCAAGACGCCAAGAAGCGAAAGGCTCCTCCCCAACCTCATCGCGAAGCAGCTTTGGCTACTCTATTGGAGCGCAACCCCGATCATGAGGCTAAGCTCCAAGCAGCACGGGAAAGGCATCTTCAGCTGAAGAATGAGAGAGAAGCGGCGCAGCTTCAAGACTAATGACTTTTGCCATGGATTGTAAGAGGGACTTTGTACTACGTATGATAAAAATGGGAGAGATCATAAGCGGGCTTTTTGTATTATACACACACACACCATCTACTGTACAGATTCGACTACAACCGGAGTACCCAGGGTTATCAAATTCATTTTAACAACAATGCTCGCCTCCCATGTTCCCTTTGAGTGACCCATCATGCCTCACTTGTATTCGACCTGCTTTCGGAATCCTCTTGTAGGAGCATCCTCCTCTACAGCAGGAAGATCCTCAACACCTCCAGTGAGCGCCTTGAAAGGATCACCATTATCCAAAAGATCCAACCTCGTACCATCGCTCATGGTAAGACTCCACTCTGTAGTTGAGAAGAAGCCCTTGCTGGTAGGTCTGTTGCTCGCAAAGCGCATGACACCCTCGCCCTTTGTGCCTCGTACTGAGAACCAGATATCGATACGGCCGTGAAGCTGGTTCATCTCGCCGTGGATCCAGGGGATTTGGTGCTTGAAGTAAATCTCATCGCCGAGGAGATCGCGAGCATCTTGGTTGGTTCGTAGAGCGTAGAGTGTCGAGGAGACGACGGGTGAGGACATCTTTTGGTAGTTGAAGATAGCGACTGATGAAGCGGCCACGATGAGGAGGAAGATGGGGAAAGTACGGCGCCAGCGGAATGTCACATCAGCTACATCTACACAATCACCAACATCAGTCTAATCCAGTTGCTTATCGAGTCTCAATTGTCCGTACCTGGAAGCTCTCGGTCCGCCCTCCTCGACATCATGGGCCCATCTCCAGGCTTCGGTGCGGGAGTCATCCATCTTCTCTGCGCGGGCCTCAATGTGACAGTTCTTGACTTGAGAACAGCCGCCAGGCGTCGTCGAACGATCCTAGGTAGCGCCAGTTGTTGCGACATGGTGATTTTGCGCTTAATTTCTGGTGATCAGCTGTAGGAAGTTGATCAGCTGAGGCTCTCAATTGCTCGACATCGGCGAAATTTTGCTGCCGGACGCCGATCCGATGTTGCTTGGAGGTGGGGCAGGGGCCGGTCCGGAGTGCCAAAATAAACTCAGCAAAGGTTATCCTAAGCTTAGGCCATATTACCTAAGTCTTTTTGTCATCTGATCATCCTGCGTTTTCTTTCCTCCCCTAGGTAGCTGGTGTGGCGTCATAAGGCTGAGCCTCACTTCAACCTCGTGGACAGTTTTACCATGTGACTGACCAAAGACAGGCTCTTACATCACAACCTGGCCTCAACTGTTTCTTATTCTTGATACTGTTTATTTTATCTTCATATCAAGTCTTTCGTCGGGTCTTAGCGACTTTATCATGCCTGCTTATCAGGGAACGACAGCCCGTTTGAGGCGCACATTTCACTATCCAGAGGCAGACTCTACAGACTCACAGCCTGAAGCTTTGGATGAACAGGGTATACCATAACAGTCTTAGCAAGATACTCAAAATGCACATCTAACACTAATATTAGAACAAGAAGACTATATCAGTCAGCTCGCAGCGGAAAATGCCGCTCGAGATATTCAGTTTCGTCGCTTCCTCCTCGCCATACCCCTTCTGGCAACCATCCCCTATCTTCCCGCCCTTATAAACCCTCCTACAGCACTTCTCGCTCTCCTAAGCCTAACTTCTCTCTTCTCCACGGCATATCTGCTTCATCACCAACCACCAGCATCATCAGGAATTCCATTCCTTGATAGTTGGGCAAAGCCTAGAACTCCACGACCCACTCGCCCACCATCCCTATCAACAAGGGAGTCTTCAGGCGTGTTTGACGATGATGATGAGGACGAAGTAGACGATGTGCCGTATGTACCTCGTGGGAGGCCACGACAACGTAGGAGTTCGTTCAGCTACGTCGAACGAAGGTCGCCGCTCGAAACTTATCTGCCCTACCTAAATTTGGGTCTCGGCCTAGTTTTGATTTTGATGGCCTGGGCAATAGGCAGAACAAAAAGTGAAGCCGTATGGCCCGGAATGGGATACTTGCCCTTGGTGGTCTATGGTATTATTCTGGTGTCAAAGATGGTCATGGGCAGTGTTGACCCCGAGAAGGAGTTGTCGTCGCTCAAGTATGACTACAAAGGTGCCTAATCATCATTATCAAGCATTTAGTTAATTTGGTATGGCAAGTGCAAATATACAGTGAAGAACAGTTCTATCCGATCAACGCATGTCTTCAGATCCTTCTTTTTCTATCCGTCCCGGCCATTTCAGTCGTTATTCGGGCATTTCTCATTACAGCCACCTACATGTCTATCGAATCATTGAAACGCAAAATACCATGGCTTTTCAGAACTCCATCGACGCCCTTGGGTGGTCGAGGGAAAGGATCAGTCATTGGGCTCGCATCCGGTGAGTCCGATGACTTGTCTGTAACCAAAGCCAGCCCATGAGACTTGATAGCATCTACCAGTGCAGGTACCATGTCCTATTGGCAGTCAGCAAAGAGTTTGTCAATAGCAGAGAAGAGCAGTTGCAACATACCAGTAGTCGAGAGTAACATATTAATCCCATGAAGTTATTGCTTTGGGCAATTCTCACAACCTCCTTGATGGAGGTACTGCGCCTTCCACTGGGTCCCGAGGTCTCCTCTCGTCCTAGGTCGTTACACAAGAAAACAGGGAAATTGGGCTGTTTCCAATTCAAGGCTGTACATAGTCGAGGGCTGAAGCTGCTGAATACAATCGATCGGACCACATCAGGAGCCTGTGCACGTTGTGTTCGCGCATGCTCGAACACAATGTTGAGGATTGAATCGACAAACACGTTGACATCCAAAGCAGGCCCAAGCGAGAAGGCCTTTTCTTCCTCGGGAGTCGGGTACAATACTTGGAGATTAACATGCATTCCAGGGTTGAGTAAAGCAAGTGCTTCCTGAAGTGTCACACCGGCCGTCGCAAGGATGTGATAGACCTCAGCCATGCTTTCAGCTGACTTGGTTTTCAAGTTGGTTAGTTCTGCACGGCTGTTGCTCCTGATAGTCATGGAAGTAAATTGTTCCAGAGTCAATCTGCAGACAGGAATATCAAGGCCACTGCAGGCTATTGTCCATCTAGGCCAGAGCACAGGGACACCATCACTGGTATATTGGACAAATAGCCTGACATAATCGCCCGAGAGGCTCGATCCAGTGACAATAGCGCTAGTTGGTTGGTTGAATTGGCTTGTTGCTTTCCAGTAGGTTTCAAAGTCGGTAATCTCCAGAGGTTGCCCTTGGAATGGCTTGATGACCTGCACAGTGAAGCTGATCTGTCCAATGGCGCGAAGGCGAGGATCAAACAATGGCAAACAACATGCTGAAGAGCCTTGTAGTCCCTTGAAGATGCTTGACAGGGCGACCGTCTTGGCAATAACCTTTGCGCCATATGTGGGGAACACGTCGATATCGAGACTGAAAGTATCCAAGTTGTCAACCTGGAAGGATACCATACGAGTGTCTTCTTGGAAAGGCAGAATGATATTCTTCGGTATAAGATCCGAAACCTTTGAAGAAATCGTGAGGCGAGCGGCAGGGTATTTTCCGTCCTGGAAGAAGACAAGTGGCTGTTCCTCGAAATCTCCGAAAGAGATCTGAACAACTGTCTTTGTGTCAAGGAAGTTGTGTCCGTATCGGCGCAGAGGAATGATTGGAGGAGGAAGTTCGAGTTCGGGGATCGCATCGGGGTCAAGAGACATGGGCAGAGGCGCTGTACTTGAGTCCATAGGACCCAAGGCAGGCTGCACCATGAAGGGGCTGGCTCGTGGTCGTGTGTTGAACGGAGTTAGCAATTTCATACACGCAAGGTGTCCCTCCCAAGCAGCATAGTACATGGCTGGAAGGTCCTTCTCATCCACGATGCTTGCATCGACCCCAACCTTGAGTAGTGCTTGAAGACAGTCGACATTGCCTTCGCTTGCAGAATGTACCAGTGGTGTCCATCCATAAAGTTTATCAATTTGGTCGAGATCAGCGCCATATTGCTTGAGGAGTAGGAGCAGTTCTGAGGTTTGGCCAGCTCTCGCTACAAGATGCTGAGGGTAAAGGCCTTCAGCATCAGGCAAGATCTTGGCCCCATGCTTCAACAGCATCTCAACCACGGCAACCGAGCCATGTTCGCAAGCGAGGTTCAAGGGCACATGATCCGAATCAGAAAATGGATCGATACGTGCAGATCTGGCAAGGAGAAGTTCGATGCAGTCGAGATGTCCGTGGATAATAGCATGAATCAAGGGGGTAAAGTTGTCGTGGTCGATGAGGTCGATGGTTTTTTGATTTGCTACATGGTAGTCAGCCAACTAAACCAATACACAAACATTGTTCAGCAACTTACCGTCCAAGAGGACCTTGAGCATTTCCAATCTTCCGTGAAGGCTGGCATAATGCAGAGGGACCCGGCCATAGACATCCGTTCTATCCACAACAACATTGACTGACAAGCCCCACTCCAGGACATACTGCTTGCCATAGATGGCAGCTTGGTGCAGGCAATTTCTCTCATTGATATCATCATAAGAGTGGAGATCAACGAGACCTGTGTCGAGTAGGACTCGCAGGGACTCTTGTGGAGCTTCTGAGATGGCTGCTAAGAAGGTCCGCGTGAGCCTTTCCATCAACGAGCTATCTCCATCTCCAGTTTCGTTGGCGGAGCGCATCCGTTGAAGAAGATCCTTTAAGGACTCGAGGTTCCCTGTAATAACAGTATCAAGTAGCAGTGTGTCTGCGTCCCCTTCATCAGTGCCGACGAAATGCTGCGAGGTTACCACGTGCCCCGACTGAAAGTTCACTTGGATTCCATCCGACCAAGCACCAAGCTCTTGTAGACTTGTGGTGGCCTGGTCAGAAAGCTCGCTTATTACCGTAGCATTGAAGAATGGCTGGACTTCGACGGCTCTCGAGAGGTAGAGCTCCTTTGTCTTGGACTTTGATGTCTTGTCCCACTTTTTGAGAATCTTTGAGAAAGCAGTACCGTTGATCTCGACAAACTGTTGAAGTTTGTTTAGGTCGGTAGCAAACTGTTGGAAGCCTTCCTCGAGGGTAGTGAACTTGGCTGAGCGCCGAGAGATGCCATGACGAGACTGTATCACCTTCTTCTTATCAAGAAGCGTCTTGAGGCGAATTTTCAGCTGCGGTATGTCAGCTGCATGTGCCGTTATTATGTTTCAGACGTGATACAAACCTCGGCTTCCTTCTGCAGGTAGAAGGCGTTGACTTTGTCGAGTTCCCGTTCCTGTTCCTCATTTAGCAACCATGTCGGGATGTTCATGACGAAGACATAACACCAGAGTGAACTTACCAGTTGGAAGAAGAAGGTTGCTTTATTGGCCTGGAGAGCGGCCTGGGAATCCACGGGGGTGGCCGAGCGGAGAACATCGTTCTGTGAGGTTAGGGTAGGGGTCGCAGACAGCTTCTTGATGAGCTACATGGCGGCATGTCAGTGGAAGAAGTCCCAAGAGTTGGTCGAAATGCAATATGGTGGCGATGAAGAAACGTGGATGTGTAGGGGATGACGAATGGAAAAGCAAGGAATTGCTTTTGGCCAGCCACTGTCACACTGCACAATGCTTCATACCCCAAGGTGATGGGGTCTGCGAATGAAGCAGAGCATATACTCGGAGAATGATAGCCCAGAACGGTAGTGGGAACAGCAAGGGCAAGGGCAGGGACACGAATAGGAAACTGAGAAGCCAGTTGGCCGAGCTGAGAAATGCAGACCGAGCAGCTGGAAGAGGAAGGATTGTAAGGGCCTTGAAAAGTGATAGTGGACCGAGCACTGCAGCGTGGGAGATGACAGCGGAGTCGGTAGATGGACGGGGCTCTCGGTGGCAGGAACGGAAAGGTTAACAGGGGAGGGAATGACATGGGCGTACCTTTTTCAGGGCCTTATAGTTGACAAAGCTGGCAGCATATTCGGGCACCTCAAGCTGACGCTTCTGGATCTGCTTGCCAAACTTCCTATAGGAGAATGTGAGTAAGCTATAGTACGGACCATGACGGCAGAGTTGTCATTAGTCTCTGAAGAGCTTCCGGCTCAGACTGGGTTCTTGAAGGGTTCCTGAACCACTGCGAGCTGGGCAACTCGAGACATAGAACAAGGAGCAAGGAAGTACGGATATATCTTACATGCTGCGGCGTGGGCGCCCGTGGGAGCTCTTGGTGACTTAGAGAGCAGACGAGGGAGCGGATAGGTGAGAAGGAATGCTTGACTTGGCGATCGTTGCTTGGAGGGAGAAGTGAGCGAGGATGTGTGGCTGGAAATATGCGAGTTTCAGTGTCAGTTACAGCGTCCGTGTGGTATCTTGCGTGTGTTTTGTGTGTATGTGCAACAGTGCAGTGTTGAGGGGGAGGGTAGGTAGGTAACGAAATAGAGAACAGCCAGCAGCGGAGACATGACCAGCTCAAGCAAGACAGAGACCAGAGCAAGGAACGGGGTCTTTGAGAAGCTCCATAAAGATGCACATGAAAGATGAGCCAGGCATTAAAGGTGCATGTCAAAGTCAGACCAAGATCAGCTCAGCCCAGGCAGAGTGGCAGAGTTGTTGAAGAGCCCCGGTGGAGTGTGAGTTGAGACCCTGTGGATGCGTCCCGTTTTCTTCACAGCAGCGCAAGCAACCACTTGTTTTCCAAGTAATTCCACTTCTCTTTTCCTCTCTTGCACAAGCTTGTCATGTATAGAGTGACACACACACGATAAACGCCCGGTTTCTTCAGGGTCTTTGCTTGGGCCTTGACCCATCACCCGACAGCCCGGTTATCCTTAGACGACGTCCGAGATCGACTCCTGTAGGGCACGTGGGGGGGGTACCTTGACCAGAGTCTATGCCATCACTTTGGCTGAGCCAGCGGCGTGAGAAAGGGCGTGAACTGCTGACGAAAAAAAACGCTCGCGAATAGCGTGGCCTCCAAGTGTGTGTATATAGAAGCGAGATGCAGTTTATGGGTAAGGTTCAATAGAATTATGAGAGTGAAGGGTAAGGCAGGATTGAATCGGATTGGATTGGATACGATATTGGAGATCCTCACTCACCAAAAGCCGAGGCACTTGCTCTCAGAGACTCAGACAGTAAAGCACAGACCGATAGTCAAATCAACGGTGTTCCTTGATTGTTCCAGGCCTGTCAAAGGGCCCTGTTCGTTATGTGTCGAGCCTTGAAGGGAGCAGAGTCCACTGAGACGAGGCTGGACTGGCTAAGGTTGTTGAGTTTCGTAAGTTGACTCAAGTCGACGTGACGTGGATCCGAGGCGTGTTCAAAAACGGCAAGTGATTTTAACAACAACAATTTCTTCTTTCCAATAGTGAGACCTCCAATTGTATCTGGTAACAAAGGATCTCAGAATATAATCAACGTCGTGGTGATGGTGTTTTTTTATTATGTCAAAAGGCGAACTTGATGGGAACCAAAAAACTGCCCCTCTATGGATGCTCTAAGGCAAGGGAAAGCACAAGCTCAGCCCAGTGAGTGGCTCTTGCAACGAGACGGTCAACCAAAATGGTAATGGAACCATTCACCAAAAGGAAAGAAGCGGAGACACGAAATGACATAGATTGACTGTCTATAGCGTCTCAACTCCCTAGGTCTAAGCAGTACATGACCTCGTGCCTTGAATAGTTCCTTTTTTACTTGCTCATTCTCCTCTTTCTCGACTCGATCACGACTCTCATGGTCCCACGACGTTACCAGCATTGGATGGCGGGGCATTTCAAAAGTTCAAGTCGGTGACTTGTTCCGCCCAGCTAGTCCCCTAACAGACCACCACCACTCAACACATACTCGGAAGATACACCACCATCAAGCATAAGGTCCCGAACAAGCATCCGCTAATCTCAAGCCGTCCGTTGAACGATCCGCACATCCAATGACCGTCCCGTATCCGACCCCGTGCTCGAGCGACAGGCGGACCGGCTCACAGCTCCGGGCCATATCTCCATCTTTAGCTGTGCGATGCAATGCAATGCACGAGCCTGTCTCCTGTGCATCGCAATGGGACCTGTCGGGTGTTTCTCCGCGCGTACTTCTTCCACTTACGTTACAACAATGATTTCAATGACCTGCCTTGTTTCCATTGGTAAAACCGAGACGGAACGTCATGGAGCAAGGGGTCTCAAGAGGCTCCAGACTCAAGAGGGAGTGACTGCACAGCTCCTAGGAAATTTATTATGTCATTTTCCCCATCTCAGCTCCATCACCATGAGGACTTGCACGACTCGAGGCACGTCTCCGTTTCCTAGTTCATGAGTAAGGAATGAATAATCCTTCAGGCTTGCTCTATGCCTGTCATCGTTGACATTGGTTGGACAAACACAAACATCCACTATGCGAGAGCTCTTATCGTCGTATGTCCTTCAGAACTGGATATACCATGCAGGCCAAGGAACGAACACCGAGTCTGCACCGACGCCTCATGATATCGTCACTCTAGAATGGTCACGGGTCATGATGCGCCATGTGGAAGGACAGCAGAGTATGCCAGAGTATGCAAAACCAGAAAAAGAAAGGCCACTATATGCTACCTACTGAACCGTCGTGAGATACGATACGGAGCTATAACCAGAAACAGACCACCCATGTTTGCTATGACAGCGAAAGTGGCACCAAACTCTTCGACTTGCTGCTCTCATGACTCTCGGCTACGTCTTCATGACTTCCATCCTCTTCCAAGATCTGTACGACTGGTCTATGTCAATCTGCTACCATCTAGTTCTTCTTTGCCTCCGTGTCTTTAGACTCGCTCAGGCTATCAGCCATTGCCTCAGCAGTAGCCTTCTTCAAGCGCTCGCTGTCATCAGTCTTATCGTCTTTGGTCTTCTGATGTGTTTCCCTCTCGTCTTCACTATCTCCCAGACTAAAGGGGTCGTTTTCTGCGATAGGGCTTGGCTCAACCGCCGACATGGGCTGCCACTTGCTACCCCTTGTGCCACTCGCGGGAGCTGCATCCTTGGGTGGCACCCTAGGTGAAGAGTCGTACATATTGATTTCCTCAGTCTCCTCCTTGAAACCAACTCGTCGGCCGTTGCTAGGCTTGGGTGAAGTCGAGGGGGGAGGGGGCTTGTACATGCCAGTATTGGCCATAGGTCGATTCACGGGAGCTGCGAGTTGTCAACATTTGCTTCAGCACAATCCAGGTACCAGTACTTACTTCCATCAGAAGAAAACTTCATGCCAGCGAAGTCGTCACTGAGAACTTGGGGATCCGCATCATATCGGTCGTAGTCACCGCTTCGCCTGCTGGACTCTCCAGGACGACGGAAGGGCTCTCCTTGTCGTTGCGTCTGCTCTTCACTCTCATCAAAGTTCTCCTCGATCTTCTTCTTGATGTTTGTAATCCATCCGTTGACCTTTTCCTGTGTCTCGAAGAATCCCTTGCGTAGGTTTTCGCGAATGACAGGGAGGTCATCGTCAATGAAGCTGTGCTCACGGTCGTCACCCCATTCATCCTGTCCTCGCTGACCCTGTCTTTGACCTCGGTTGGCAGTGCGAGACTCGTAGGCACCAACATTATCGTAGTGTTCTGCAAGTTGGCGTGCATATAGCTCGTCTGCCTCCAATTGCGACATCTGTGTTCGGTTCTGAGGCCTAGGGGGTTGAGGCGGGGGGACTTCTTCGGCGGGTTCGTTTTGCGCAGCATCAGGATCGGTCATCTCTATACGTATATCAGTTTATCATGCCCTCTAATAAGAGTATGTGTAAGCGTACCCAGCAAAGCATGGAACGCAGGCTCGACGCGACCACCGCTAGCTCTCAACACAGCCTTGATAACACTCAGCTCTACAGTAGGGAAAGCTTCCTTGAGTATAGTCTCATTCTTTTGTGCTTCGGAAACAGGTCGGGGAGGCTTAGGAGGTGCTGTCTCGGTCGTGGGTGTTGGTGCTTGGGCCTGAGCCTGGGTGGTAGTGGTGTTAGTCGCAGCAGCGGGTGTGGTGTTGCTATCGAGAACGCCGGATTCCTGAACATCATCGTCGTCGAGATCAAGAGGTCGCGCAGTAGTAGGCGACTCAGGTCCACTCTCGGCGGTGGCCTTGTTCTGGTAGGAGAGATTATGTTAGCAGAAATCCTCTAACATCAGCCATCTAAGACAGCTCTCGAAAGGAGTAGTAGTATACCGTTTCTCCAGGGGCTGACATGCTGATGGCACTTATCGTTGGTATGATTTAGTTTCAGCCTGAAGCTATCACGAGTTTAACGTCGGGATTTGATTAGAAGTCGGTTGAAAGATGGGCAATATCCAGGGAAATTGGGGATTTCGCTTCAGCCTGGCCTGCCTTGTGATATTAAAGTTGAGGCGCGAGGGGTCAATCAGCCTACACGAAGCTGATGACGTTGACCCACTCGCCACAATGCATTCTTAATGGGGCAGCTGCTCTGATTGGCCGTAGCTCTGACAGCAGTATCAAGTCTAGGGTAACTTTTCATGCGTCTCATGAAGCTTGACTTTCACCATGATGCTCCATGCAAAATGAATCGTGTTCAAACAAGCTGAGTTTTGTGCGCACATAGAGGGAAATACTCACAAATGATGTGAGAGACTCTGCGTTGTTCTTAAAAGTTGTCCTAAATCTATTGAATTTGCTTGACCTAGTCTAAAATGGCAGACCTGGATCTGGATGCAGCTTTTATCCCGGCCCTTCATAAGCCAGCAGCTTTGCTCCCAATCGCAAAACATCGCGAGAGCCTTCTCTATGTGATTGAAAAATACCCAGTCACCATAGTCATAGGCCAAACTGGTTCTGGAAAAACAACACAAATACCCCAATTCCTAGAACGAGCAGGATGGTGTTCAGATGGAAAGATTATTGGCGTCACTCAGGTAAGTAAACACGAAACCATGTCACCACAGAAGCTGACGTTTCTCAGCCTCGACGTGTCGCAGCAACCACAGTTGCGGTGCGAGTCGCCGAAGAAGTTGGCTGTGAACTTGGCAAAGAGGTCGGATACTCGATACGTTTCGAGGATGTGACCTCGGCATCAACGAAGATAAAGTTTCTTACAGATGGCCTCCTCATCAGAGAGGCTCTCGTCGACCCATTGTTGACGCGTTACTCGGTTATCATGGTAGACGAGGCACATGAGAGGTCTATCAGCACTGACGTCTTATTGGGGTTACTGAAGAAGATTCGCCGAAAGCGACCCGAGTTGCGTATCATCATCAGCAGTGCAACTCTCCAAGCTAAGGAGTTCTTGGACTTCTTCACAAGGAGCAGTGATGATCAGCCAAACAAAACAGACAAAAAGAATGAAATCGGGACCATCGTCAGTCTCGAAGGGAGAACATATCCAATAGACATACTCTACTTGGAGTCACCGGCAGAGAACTATGTTGAGAAAGCAATCGACGTTGTCTTCGATATCCACACCCAAGAGGGCGAAGGAGATATCCTAGTTTTCCTGACTGGTCGAGAGGAAATCGACAATGCGATACAGGCAGTCAACGAGCGTATGCTTGATCTTGGCTCAAAACACGGTTCCTTGATGCCGTTACCATTATATGCTGGCCTGTCAACCGAACAGCAAATGTATGTCTTTGACAAGCTGCCCGAAAGCACACGAAAAGTTGTCTTTTCTACGAATATCGCCGAAGCATCAGTCACAATCGATGGAATTGTATTCGTGGTGGATAGTGGATTTGTGAAACTGAGAGCATACGACCCGAGGACTGGCATAGAATCACTCACTGCTACAGCAGTATCGAAAGCGGCGGCGTCCCAGCGTGCTGGACGAGCTGGTCGCACAAAACCAGGAAAATGCTTCCGACTTTATACTGAGCAGAGTTATCAGTCGCTGCCGGATGCCAATATCCCTGAGCTTCAGAGGTCAAATCTGGCACCTGTCGTTCTACAACTCAAGGCTCTGGGAATAGACAATATTGTACGGTTCGACTTTCTATCGCCACCACCATCTGAACTCATGGCCAAGGCTCTTGAGTTGCTCTACGCTCTAGGAGCTTTGGATGAGTATGCCAAGCTCACTCGACCTATGGGCTCAAGGATGGCTGAGTTGGCCGTTGAGCCTATGATGGCGAAAACCCTACTAGCAGCACCGTCCTTTGGATGCCTCAGCGAAATGCTTACAATCGCGGCGATGACCAGTCTCGGAGGAAGTGTATGGTTTTCTCACGAAGGCGAGAAAAAGAAGATGGAGACATCACGCAGGAAGTTCGCCGTGGATGAAGGCGACCACTTGACTCTCCTCAACGCCTACCAAGCCTTTGTTACCAAGGGACGAAAAGAAGCAAAGTTCTGTCATGAGAACAACCTTAACTTCAAGTCCATGAGTCGAGCAGTCAGTATCAGAGCTCAACTAAAGCGGTATCTTGAGCGATTCAGCATCAATGTAGATGAGACACTCGCTGGACAAGCATCACCGGAGGCGAACGTCAAAAAAGCAGAACAGATCCGCCGTTGTCTTACATCGGGCTACTTTGCCCACGCAGCAAGGATGCAACCAGACGGAACGTTTCGCAACGTCGAGGGCAACATGGTTCTTCACGCACATCCAAGTTCACTAATGTTCAACCGCAAAGCGGATTGGGTCATATTCCATGAAGCAATGGAGACGGGTAGCAAGATATTCATCCGGGATGTCACCAAGATCGAGAAAGGATGGCTCTTGGAATATGCGCCAGAATTTTACCAAATCACGACAGATCGGAGAGGATGAGGGGTTCGATATGAAGGGAGATGGGGCCATCGATATGTGAAACTGCCAGGCCGGGGATAACTGGGATGGTATATGAATGGCGGTTTCAAAGCTTCGGGATCAAGGATAGCAAATGTTGGTTAAGGTGTGAGGCATTTCCCCACAGTGAAAATATCATTTGCTTGATTTATAAAAGTGAGATGACATGAATGAACTTATGAAGGAAGCCTTGGCTGGCCAGGCTGGTCAAGGGAGTCCTTGATTCCGACATGAACAGCTATGGATATCCATGGATGTTAAGCTGTTAGCTTGCCTGTCAAACACTGACCGCCATTGGATCAGACGAAACCCGATATGTATTGATGTTTTCGTATGGTAATAGCGAGGATGACGGTGAACGGGCCGAAGGCAAGGCAAAACAGAGTTCAAAACAATCCGCAGTATTTGCGACGTGTGAAGGTGAGAGTGGTGATAGCCTCGTCTCTCCGATGTAAGGGAGCTTGATCGTCCTTACTAATAATGGCGAACGGCTCAACTACCTAATAATAAATCATCCGGCTTCCCCGGCGGATCTGTGTGATATGCCGTGAGATGGCTCGCGGCGGAAGTCACCAAATCAAAATTACAAGCTCCATATTGACGTAGGCGAACGATTGGTAATTCCTGCAAAATTGAGCCATTTCAAGATTTTTCCTTCTGATGTTTGTGCGTGCGTACGTAGGCAAGCTGAATACTAATAATAAGCCAGCAGGATATGGGTGACGGAGATGAGGGCAATATTGATGCATATCTCAGCACTAGACAGCGCATAGTGGGTGAGGATTAAAATTATGACCCACGATAAGCCAAGATTCTAATGCAAGAATTGAGATGTGGGAACGATTCAGCTTTTGTGACACCAGCGATATGCATCTTGATATGAGGGAGTTGGCGATCTCGAGCAGCCATTTGGGGCTAGTTTGATGGCCAGGGGTTGAAACCAGGAAACAGACGGTGTGATTGATATCAAATTTGACTGTGTTTGCGAGGTGAGAAGTGTTTTTCGCTTTCATTTCAGGTGGCTTGTCTTGCATTGCCTTGTCTTGTCTTGCCCAGGATGATAGTCTCATCCAGTTGACCGGTAACGGGAGAGGACAATACGCTCTCGGGCTGTTACTGACACTGTCTTTGAATGGTTCCGTCCAAGACCATCGAGACCGTTCTCGATATGAGATAGAGCACCGTATCTATTGAACTCTCTAGACTCTTTGCACCGCGTACCTGCAGCAGCCACTTCAGTTGACAAGATATAGCCCCTGACGCCACTGCGGATAGGCGGGGAGGCTTTCTCCCCCTTTATTTACTTTCCTCTTCGGGGCTTGGTCTCGTCAGAGCAGAAGCTGTTCCATGACGTCCGTTGGCTGGTCTTGGTCCCGGGCCTCCACATGATTGCCGGGGTTAGCCTGGCTGCCGCTCGCGTGCCTTGCATGAAGCGCTCATAACTTAATGCATTCTTTGTGATTTTACTGGTCAGGGGTCGATTGTGCATCTAGGTTATGCGAGATTGTACCTGGTTGTGCACCCACAGGCGCATGCTGATGCTTCCTTTTGGGCTCTGATGCTCGATGTGACTGGTGGTTTCTTATGCGGGCGCTAACGGGGTGGCGAGGGCAAAAAGAGACTTTTTGGAAATTAAACGGTTGATAACTGAGTTTTGTTAATTGATTGATTTTCGGATTGCTCTGCTTGTGAGAGTTGGTCGTTGTTGATTGTTGTCCGTGGGAATGCGGTCAATGCCTCGTTCACCAGAAGCAACCGACCTAGTAATGAGCTTGTTGCTTGTGCACTGAACATCCATCGTACAGGGCTTCCATGACGAGATTCTCTTTTTCTGCTCTGACCAAGGCCTCGTTGCAAACCCTTTCCATGGGATCCAGTAGGATGTCCACCTTAATCTCTCTTGGAGAAGACCTTGGAAGGGGTCTGGAAGGTGAACAAGGGTTCAACCACCAATCCAATGGTTCAACCTGGTGTCACTCCATCTCGCTCCGTGTGAATCCCCTGATTGGGATATCGTTTAAGAGCTATGCTAACTAAAGCAAGGCTCATTCATTGTCTGGGATGGACGGGACCTGACCTGATCCATGAGTGGTCATTACCCCCCCGCCCCTGGGCCTGGTTGTCTGGGCCTGTGTTGGACTTGGACGGCCCCTCAGGCATTAGTCCGCTGGGAGAACAGCGAGTCTTGTCGCTGTAGCAGGTCATCTCAGGCCCTAGAATGACACTCCAGGTACCGGCTTTCGAGGCTGTCCTTGGTGGAGGTTCCAGTTCCTTTACTCCTGTGCCTCTCCCGTCATGCTCCACTCCTACACCTCCACCCACTCGCTAACCTCCTCCTCCTCTTTACCTACTCTCCTTCTCTCGTCCATTCGTCGTTCCTTTCTTTCGTTTTCCAACTGTTCATCGGTCGACGACGACGACAGCATCATATCGTTTCTGCATTTCTGCCAAAGCTGCCTGCCAGCGGGCTCGTCACTCTTTTATAAAAAACCGCTGCTTAATCTAGAGTCTTGTTTACACCAGACTCGAGTCATTCGTTTCGTTACGGTCTATTGTTTTAATGACCTAGTCCCTCTTTACACAACAACAAAACATCACAGCCGCTCGCTCACTCGCTTTTGCTCGCTGGCTTTTGGCTTTGTCCAGTCTTGTTCTTGTCGATATTACGGTGCCCAACATCTGCTTTGACGCTTCTCGCGATCCTTGGACGAAAACGATTTCAGATTCATTCGATTCCCGTATCAAATTGGAGACGATAATACTCGACGCGTGCCAGCCGTCTACCGACATTGTCAATCGCATTTCAGCTTAATGGTTATGACAGTTGTGCTTGGAGTTTAATATTCGACAATTCTTAATATTCTCACGCCCATTTCACTTTTTCGCGGAGGAAACTACACTTGACGATCAACATCTCTTTGTTTGTTTGGAAGCTTTGAGTATATGCGCTAGCATACAACGCCAACATGGGGATCGCTCACTACGAAGGTGCTCGCCTTCGACCTCGCACCAACATCGAAGATGTCTCTTCAGCTTCCAAAAATGGAGTCGCATCGTCTTCCTCCATTCTTCGCCGACTCGTCACCCGAGAGAACTGCCAAGAAACCGACAGTTGTGCAGCAGCCAGCGCCAACACGAACTTGGTAGTTCCCATCGTTGTCGCTATTGTGTATGCTACCAGCCACGCCTTTGTTTTTTTCGATTTCGGATGGTCAACTGGATCGCGATATGCTGACCATTAATGTGTAGGGTTCCTATCGTTCTGATCGCAATCTTCTTGTACTACCTCCACCGTAAGAACATGAAGAGGCAGATGCTCGAGGATATCAATGATCCTCACAAGAGCCTGGACTTTGGGCTCGACGGGGCCGGCGGAAAGAAGTCTACCCGCCGAAGTCTCTTTATGGGAGGGGGTGAGAAGGGCCTCAACCATAAACCCAGTCAGCTCTCGATGGATATGAACCTCTCTTCGCCCTACCTGCTGCCACCCGGTCTGCAGGAGTCGCGAGAGTCGCTCAACTCGTTGGCTAAGTCTTTGGGAAATGATAATCAGGACCCTTACCAGTATGTCGCGACCATCACGCAAAGCGAGACCGGCTCATTGCGGTCCTTTAATCCCAAGGATTCCCTCTCGCACAATACTAAATTCAGTAGTCCTCGTAACTCTGGCAAGCCTGGTAGCATGAAGATGCCCCCATCTCGCATGAACTCCCTGCCCGAGACTCCTGTCTCTGCCACCGACTCCAAGGTCGATCCTTTCGGCACTCCCAAGGCGCCTGCGCCAACCCACCAGCCAAACTCTCACTTCGACGAGAAGGATGGATTCCAGCCTACTCCAGTCATCCCTGAGATTGGAGTGGTTTCCGATTTTGATGAGAAGCGTGACGGCGCCTCCGTACAGCCACCTCCCGCAGTGAGGAGCAAGACTCCCGAGTTCGAGTTGCCCAACTTCTCCTCGGAGCCCGCCAACGATTTCCCTCTACCTCCTGCCAGGGAGCATGAGGCCACCGGTCTGGGTTTGAACTTCTCTCTTCCTCAGCCCAAATCCCCAACTGTGACTTCCCCTGAGGCTCCCAAGTCCGCTCCTCTCCCTCACGACCGCCAGAGTGATGGTTCCAATTATCAGTCCTACACCCCCGCGGCTGACATTTCAAGTTACTACGAAGACCATGAGGACGATTCCCGTGGTCGCACCATGCAACGTACCTCATTCGTGGAGGATACACCTCAATACCAAGGCCTAGGAGTTCCCCAGCAGGATAACAAGAGACTCTCAGTCGGATTCCGTCCTCTTCCTCCGGATGAGATCACAGAGTCTGAGGACCCCGAGTACCGTGCCAACCGTATCCGTTCTTTCTACAAGGAGTATTTCGAGGATACCAAGGAGGCACCCCCGCCTATGCCTCCCATGCCCCCAATGGCTCAGGGCAGACCCGGCCCTCAGTATTATGAGGATGTTGACCAAGGCTACATGATGGGCGGTGATGGAGCTTACTTTGATCCTGAGACCAACGCCTTTGTCATGCCCTACGCGCAGCCTGTCACTCGCCGTGCCATGACACCTCCCCCAGCTGGCCGACGCCCTGGTCCTGGCCGCCCTGGACCTCGTCCTCGTGGTCCCAACGGTTCTATCGGTGGTATGAGCTACCAGAGCGGACCTGGAGGACGTTCCCGCGCTGGCTCTGCTCTTGGCCCTCGACCTGATTCTTCAGCCTCAGCTCGCATCCGGCAACCCCCCAGGAAGAGACTTCCACCACCCGCACCCTTGACCACTCTCCCAACTCCCTCCAAGCTCAAGGATGATAACATTGCCCTCATCAACGCTGCTGACTTTGCTCCTCCCAACACCATCCGTGACACTGCAGCTGGTCGCTCTCAAAGTCCCTTCGGCGAGCGACGACCTTACTCGCCCTCCGTTCCTGCTGCTCAGACTCTTGTCTCGCCTTTTGAGGAGCTGACCGCTCTCCCCAGCCCGTAAGTTTTACGCCACTTCGTAATCAGACAAACTTTAGCTAACGTACGTCAGTCATCTTCTCCGCAAATCCAGCACATTCACTGGACTGGACTTCGCTCCTCCTAAGAGATTCAAGGATTCCGACAACATGAGCGACGCTGGAAGCATCAGGAGTAACCGCAGCGGCATGTCTCAGGCTCAGCTTGGTGCCATCCGCAATGGAGCTGGACGTGTAAGTCGCCTACCTGGCGACCAAGTGTTCACCCAACAAGCGCTGCAAGATACATTGAAGCCTTCGTGGGGAATCCGACCTTGATAAAAGGTAGCGCGTCAACACATTCAGTGGATTGGTCTATCTATGCATGGCCTGCCATTGACATGTCAAAAAACTTTCTTAGCGTTGTCTTTTTGACATTGCATTACACAGCGTGCGCCGGTCTTGGTCAACTTTAAACATTTCTTCACTTCAAGGGCGTATTTATAGGGTCATGATGTCTTGCGATATTTTATTTCACACTGGGAACCTGCAGGCTTGCATATTATAGAAGGTCTTTGGAAACCACACGACAAACTAGATGACGACTGCCGGCTCGGACAACGTACGTTCGGCCGTTGTATATAGGTCAATTGGATCTGGCGTTGATCACTTCAACATGGCCATCTTGTTTCTACCATTCTACTACTTATTTGAAACTGGATGAGAAACTACTGTGAGATGTGTGAGTATGTCCATATAGAGATTATGACGATGAGTCTAGGTAGCCAGTTGGTGAAATTCCCAAAAGGGCAGCTCGAATGATATCCATCTCCTGTTGGATCATCAGGCGCGCCAGTATCGCAACACCACCGATCCTCCCGTATTTAGTGAAGTTATGATGTTATGGAATATCACCCAAGCATGGCATATCACGATTGGCAGATCTAAAAGAAGAGTTTGATATCGTGGATACCCACGATCAGCGTCGTCTGTCGAATCAAAGCTTTGTTCCTGGGGCGATACGACGACACGCGATCAAGTTACTATTTTTGGTCAATGCTGTGCTTTAGTTGTTGCGGAGGCCAACGCCACCGGGGCAGAGCGAACCAAGAACTACCTAAGCTACGTTGGGAGGATACTGAAGCTCAGAGTGGCAATTGGTAGATATTATTAACGAATTTGTTGATTCGTTTGTATGTGAAATGGCCTATCAAGTTGACACTCAATCGCTGAGTCGAATTGCCTGGGTCGTGGGAGAATGAGGATCACTGTTAGAGGCTGGCTAGAGAGCTGGTTCAAACGCTTACCTACGCAGCGTCTTGAACCAAACTTCCCATCTAAGTTATCCCTTCTAGCACCAGAATCGAGAAACGTGGATGTCTTAGATTTGACATTCCAATTCGAAGAGAAGCTTTTCGATTCAAAGTGCAATTCGATCTCAAGCCTCTCCTCGGTGTGAGCGTTGGTGCCAGGGTCGCATCGGATCGACTTTTCAGGACACGGCTCCGAGATTACAACCAGAGCAGAACGCATAATCCGCCCTTTAAGACTTGAGGCACGTGAGGACGCAAGATATCACTTTTGAGACCTTCAGCCGAGGAGATTTGATCAGATCAGATAGGAAAGCAAGAGTCTAGATCGTGCCCCGATCAGCGTAGACGTACATGAGAATGACATTCCATTGCTGCACGTTGAGATTAAAGGGTTCCCGGCACGCTATAGAAATACTTGAATGCCAACCAACAACATGTGATCTCACTTACTCACGATTAACCCCTCGAATCTCCTCAAAGGAGAAGAGTAATGTCTGCGAGGTATTTAATAATGGTTATTGAGATGCCTCTTGGAATCTGTCAGTGGGACTGGAGCTGAAGGGTTTAATTACTTGGCTTCATCATCATGACGTTGTGAGCCATGTGGTGAAACGACAATCAATTTTGAGGGGTCCTCAAGACCCTTTCCACAGACACGTTCATATAATTGTTCTTGTATTATGAGTCTACAGCTGTTGGTCGTGGTCGATGTCTCGTTGTTTGAGCTTGACATTTGGGTGCGCTGCAGGGGAAATTAAAGCCCCTCGAGCGGATGCAAGGGAGACGGAAACTTAATTAGTTATATAGAAATTAAATGTCAACAAACAAATAATTGTGTATACAAGTATCACTATACTACACAGTAGTTACAAGTAACTCTACTCCGTAGATACCTGTAAATAATCTTGGCCTCTGACGTTTTCAGGTCTTGTCGCTCCGTTGATCGTCCCGAAGCCAACACAAACCAAAGAGTCACTGCCTCGCTGGGGTGGCTCGTATCGTCTTGGGGGTCTCCACGCCAAGAGACCCCGGCTAAAAGACTTGCGCCTTTGGGAGCAAGAAAACATAAGACTTTAGAAGAGGGTGCTAAAATAAACCGAGTCAAGAGTCCCCTAAGCTTAGGCTGAGTTACCCAAGTCTTTTTGTCAACTTGGATTGAGGTCCTTGGGTTTTCTTTTCTCCCCTAGGCAAGATCGAGAGAAATGGTGATATCTAATTAGCTGCGGGTGAATGTGGCTGATGAAATATAATCGTCTGCCATTTGACTTTTGAGAAAGGAAATGGCTGTGTCTAAAGGCCCGATGCTGATTCAAAGACTATCGTGTGGCACACTCTTTCATATTGTGATCTCGTTCCCCTTCTCCTTTGCCTTCTCTCTCTTCCATATTACACACGTATGTACAATACCTTTTGTCTAGTTGTTTGTTGATCTTGGCTCTTCTTGTCCCAAAGCGAGTGGACCTGGATAGCGTATACGCCTCCCGAGAGCAAACCGGCACCCGTTTTCCCTTTATTTTTAGTCGCCGTTCTCAACAGTGAGAAATATAATTTTTTAGGCTAAACCAACGGTCGATGAAAAGTTGAGGTTCAGTTGCAACTCAATTAAGCTTGTGTATAGCAGGCACAAACTCTGTTAGTACGTACGTTGCTCTTGTTACGTTACGTCAAATCCCAGTCCCAAGCCCGTTCAGTGTTCAACAAGAGCCTTGGAAGAAGGCGAAAAAGAACTGGATCTTTTGCTCAGGCCCATGGCAGCCCTGGAAGTTTAGGTTCCTGGCCCCAGGTTCAGGTCCCGGTCAGTGGCCGACCCAGTAAAAGCCTCCACCCCGAACTGACCTCCAGCGGCCGCTAGTACGCTTCAGTTGGGCTCTTTGCTGTCCGTGTCGTCTGTCTCCGTCTCAGTCTCACCCCCCGACCTTCCAAATCCAATCACTCACCCAACCCAGCCCAGCTCAGCCCAGTTCTAGTTAGCCAACCTCATTCTCGCTCACTCGTCGCTCTCATTCTCGTCTTTCATCTTATTCTTCGCTTCTCCTCCATTTTCACTTCTTCTCATACATCACCAGGTCAATTTCGAAATATCGCTTAATCACTCTCGACGCGTCCTTGTTAGCGAATAACCTCGTTACTCCTTAATTCTCAAACGGGATCGACGGTCGGTCAACAGTTCCAAAGGTACGCACGCCGTGTCACGATACATTGCATCCAATCCCGATGCAATTGTCCCTGCTCACTCGCTATTCATTATCAATCCTTCAATCCAATTCTCCCTCGACGATCCCCATACAGGTCAATTTGAGGTCCCAGTTTCGATGAAACTTGTCGCCAATATTGTCTCCCATCATTCCGACCTTTTCGCGTCTAATCCATCAACGACCCCCTTGTGTTGATTGACTTGATTCGTTGCTGCACCATCTCCCTTGCTACATGCTCTCACTATTCTTGACCACTCTCTGAATACCCTCAATTCTCAATGCGAGTCTTTCCTGGTCGCTAACATGATTCTCGATCACAGACAACTCCCCGTCGTGAGCACGCTAGACTTGGCCATGTCCACGCCGGGTCAGGGCACTCAGCCCACGGGGGCGTCGGCCCCTAACCCATCCTCTGTCGACAACAACAGCAACGCCAATCCTGCTTCGTCTCCTGCTGAGAACTCATCACCAGCACAGCCCGCAACTTCGAACCCAGCTTCAAACAACAGTCCTTCGGCCACACAACCGAGCCCATCCGCTGAGGAAACACAACCGGCGACTAATTATGCGAGCCAAGCATCCGATAACGCCAGTGCCTCTGAAACAGCTGCACCTGCGCCAACATCCGAGAATGCATCGCCTTCTTCCGACAACCCCGCGCCCTCACCGACGAGCTCCAGCAGGTCTACTCAAGCAAGACCAACCACAGAGGCGGCAGACCCATCCTCAACAGATGACAGCAATGATCGACAGAGCAATACGGAAGAAAGCGAGGCGTCTGCCACTGAAATTACTACATCCGAGGTTTTGTCGACTATTGTCACCGTGACGGGTAGCCAGGGACCTGAAACGAGCATCGTTTTGGTTACCGCGATTCGTACACAGAGGGTTACCGCTACCGAGGCCTCCGCTTCCGCCACCAGTACCGACGATGCTGATGCCATTGGCAGCGGCAGCGGAAATGGAGGAGGTGGTCTGAGCCAGAAGAGCAAAGTTGCTATCGGCGTTGCTGTGCCAATTGCTGCAATTGCCATCCTTGCGCTCCTCGGTTTATTCTGGTGGAAGAAGCGAAAAACTCGACGACAAGCCGAAGAGGAGCGACGAAAGGAAGTTGAGGATTATGCCTACAACCCCAACGCCGACCCCACGATCCCAGCAGTTGGCATGGCAGATGGTGGTTATGAGATGAGGGAAGATGGCTCTTCCGGTTATCGTGGCTGGGGCAACACCACTCTTGGCTCAACTGGTCGCAAGGCTTCTACTACTCTGTCTGGCGGTGTCACTGGAGCCTACTCAGATATTACTTCGCCTACTCGAGGCAACATGTCAGACGGTCGCTCTGGCGAGCCTCTTATGGATGGTTCACACTCGCCAGAGGGCGAAATTCTCGGAGCAATGGGCCCTTCTGCTGCCAACAACCGCGGCGCAGATGTGCATCGTGGACCATCCAACGCTTCTTCCTCTTACAGTGCTGCTGGCCGATCCGATGCTTCGGACCCCATGGGAGTACCATATGGCGCTGGTAACGGGTACTACGACCAATACTCACAGAACCCCTATAGCGACAACGGGCCACAACAGGCAGTCATTCGCGATAACCCGGCACGACGAAACACACGCATTGAGAACCCGTCTCACTATCCACAGCAGAGCGCGGGTATTTCACAAAACTTTTAAACTCTCATTTGATCCTGCGTGCCACCAAATTCGGTCACCACGACTTTTCCTATGTCTTAGAAAGATACCCACGCCTTTCGATAACTCTCGCTAGGAGGTGGAATATGCACTTGAATGGCGTTTCACACTTCCAGCATCTCCTTTATTTCATCAGTCACCTACGTTGAGTAGGCTGCAACTTAATCACTCACTTTTTCCGGATCCCCTAAGTCCCACCAGGGAATCCGTTTCCTTTTTGGCTACCACATCTTCAAAACGGAGCATTTCTGGTTCTTTTTTCTTTCTTCCTATCTCGCTTACAAGGGCACCAACGACAGGTTGGCACCCCCTTGGAATATGTTTACATCATGAGGTGGAATCTGTACATATGAGGAACGATGGAGTTATCTTGCCCTCTGTCTGGGATGATTCAAAGGGCAATTATTATTCGCCTGGTAATATTTGGGTTCAAGAGGAAGTGTAAAAAAGTTTATGTCCAAGTTGAATAGGGGCGGGGATGGTGTGTCAGATGAGTTGTGTAAGGGGATTTCGTGTGGTCTTCTAGAAGTCACCGGTTGAACAATGTTGAAACGTGGATTTATAGAGGTATATAGCAAGCGAATTGATGAAATGTCATGTAACTACTACAGTAGTTGTACGACTGGTCGTTCACGGCGTAATGCAAGTGACCCCAGTTCTGAGCATCAAACTAATTGCCTATCATCTACAACTCCATACATCTTGACTCTTTGTTTAAAACTAGTGTGTAACCATAGAACTGTACGTGTTTGACGTGGGCGTCGCAGAAAAGTAACTTGGGGCTTCATTGAGGCATTTGAGAGAAAAGCAAGGCTTGTTCTAGAGATGAAAGTGAGCTTCCATGTTGCCAATGCTGGTTGACAGATACCTCAAGTGGCCAGCCTCTCAGTTCTGATACGGGTGCTACTTAACGTCTATTAAGCCAATATTGACCAGTCTATATATATGTCACTCTCTGGATGATGGATATGAAAAGACAGGCAAAACAATTCTGTGATTTTATGATCTGATGATAGTCTCTGAAACTAAGTTTTACAGCAGCGTACAGCGGTACAATCTCTGGCTGCGTGAATGTTCTCTGGTACACCAATGTCCTTCGAAACCAACGGACGAACGCCTAAAGATAGAAACCTTCGAAGCAACAATATCGCAATAACAAAAATGCACATGACCAGTGCTATAACTCCAAGCCTTCCAAACTCCAGGCTTAAGGCAAGTAAATTAGGGAGAACAAAATGCCTCTACTCCACTAGAAAAGGCTTTTGCAAAATGTGAGACCAAGCACTTGCCTGTCTTCGAACTAATCAGTGTCCCTTCAGGGACTCCAGTATGGCCAACTCCTTGCGTCGTTTCTTCTCTGCCCATTCCCGGCTCGCAATTCTAGAGCGCTCCGCAGCCTGCTCGCGAGCAAGGCGTGTTGCTTCTTCACGTTCACGCCTCTCACGCTCTCTGTCTCGTGTGAAGCTTGTGTTGTCACGCTGAAAAATCTCCTTCCCACGAAGTCTCAGTTGATAGGCCTCTTCTGCAGTGAGAGTAGTTCGCTTTCCACCGCCGCTTCCTGTAGAAGTTGAGGTAGCCCGGCTAAGATCTTCTCGTGATGTAGCAGTGGAAAGGCGACCTCGACTCTGGGTTACCGGCGGCTCTGACAGGGTGGGTGGTCTTGGGCCCTGCATTGACATCCGCTTTGCTTTTGTTGAGGCTGATGTCTTGGTTACATCGTCTTGCGGGAGCTTGCCTTGTCGAGCAAGACTGGTAATCGTTTCTCGCGGAATGCTACCCGGCATTAAACTATGACGCACAGGCCTCGCTTTGAACTCCCGCTTCTTTTGTTCCTCTTCTTCTTGGGCCTTGAGCCTGGCCTCACGCTCTTCACGCTTCCGGCGAGAGATCGCCTCCCCTGGAAGCTCGAAGTTCGGCTTGGTAAGTGGTTTACTAGACTTTGGTCTCGGAGGAGGCGCATAAGCTTTCTGAGCCTCAGCCTGTTGGGCTCGACGAGCCTCGCGCTGTTCCTTCAGGCGACGAGAGACAGCCTCACCAGGAAGCTCAAATTTGGGGACAGTAGGGGGCTTCGTAGACTTGACAGGCGCCTTCAATGGTGCAGAGTGAGAGTTGGTCAGCTTTCCGCGTGCAGTCTGTGGTTTCAAATCTGGGGTGTTGTCGGCGTCGTCCTGCTTCTTGTCTCTAAATACCAGAGAGGTTGATCGTCGAAGAGGAAGCTGTGGTCGCTCAGTCTGTTTGATGCGGACTGTGGAGGACATGCCGATAACTGATGCCCTCTTTGTAACGGTCGGCTTCTTACTCGTGGAGGGTGGTTCGAGATGTTTATTGCTGGGCGCAGTATTCTCAGGCACAGGGATGCGTTGTGGCTGGGTGAAAGCCTTGATAGCCTCGAGCTCATCCTCGAGTTTATCAAGTTCCTCGAAAGAGTCCTCGATTCGGGGCACCGAGAAGGATCCGGTCCTAGAGGAACCTGCATAACTACTGCCTCTCTCACTAATCAAAGTAAGAGAAGGCGAAACAGGCTCTACCGTCTCGATGACCTCGGGAATCTTAAGTGGAACATTCTGGTGAAGCTCATATGCTGGAGGGGGAGGGAGTGCCATCTTGGCTTGAGAAGGATCAAATCCCAAAGCCATATACTCCTCAGCAATCAATGGTGTGGCTAGAAGGTTGAAGACGTCAGCTTTAGAATTGCTGGCAGGGCCCGGACGCCGTGACAGCAAAGTGCAGCCATGAACCGCGATCTCGACGTCGTGGTGATCGTTCTCACTGTCGTATGAAGAGCCGTGGTCCTTGGTGGTACTAGCTGGCACTGGAAACGCCACGAGCCATTCAAACTGACCTGCTAGATGAGTCGCTAAGTTGTGTCCAATTTGAGGCTCTGCATCCAACAACGGGTGTGAATTGACAGTGGTTCCTTTGTTGGCTTGGTTAGCAGATTGTACAAATAGTGAAGGGAATTTGCAAGCTGTGAATCAGAGTCATGATGGAAGACGGAAGAAACGAACCTTGAGAGGGTAGCTTGTGTGAAGTCAAAGCTGAAGGCCCACTGGGCGCAGTATCAGAGTCGCTGGATTCAATTGATTCTTCAGGAACCGCATCGAGGAGTTCGAAGCTGTCAGAATCAATGAGTGAGCGCCGTGGCCCTCGAGATGGGACCGTCTTTGCGGGCAGCTTGATAGGACCGGTCTTCAAGTACAATTGCTGGCTTTGGTTGTTCTCCTTTCGAGACGAGTTCCAAGCAAGACTCTTGTTATGAACTTGATCGGCTGAAAGCTCTTGAAGAATCCCTCGAGATGACGGAGAGGAAGAGGGGATCGAAGAGGAACGTGTATCAGAATTGGGCTCGATGAAATTAACATCCTGGTTGGCCTCGGGCCTTGGAGAGGCCAGGGTCTCGTTAGTGGCACGGTGGACTTGGGGTTGATGACCCATGATAGTAGCCATGGATGCGGATATGGATATGGAAGGCCTTTGAACAATGAGCGTCTTGGGACGGAGTTCTCGATGGAGCCGAGGGAGACCCCTAGGCTAACAGCGAGGCTAGAAAGCCAGGGCCAGGCTGTGAGAGGCTCTCGAGAGACAATGATTAGAGATTGGAGCGCCACCAGACGTGTCGTAGTTCAAATTCCAGGGAATATTAGCCAGGGACCTGAGCGCAATTTCACGAGGAGCAGGGATAATAGTATCAAAGCGACGGCCAACAGCGGGGCCTTGTCTGAGTGTGATAGACTGCAGAGGCCAATGTGATGTGATGGATGTGATCAAAAATTGATGAAACCGAAACGACCAAAATATCTAGCAATGGTGAACGGGAGAGATGATGAGATGCTGCTGCTGATGTTGATGATGGGGAGGGCAGGGGAAGAAAGCTTGTAAGTTAGGCAGCGTCAATAAAAACAAACAACAACAAGAGCCACGGCAACCGCAAACCTGCATATTGCCATCTTGCTACTCTGTACAGTCTTGTGCAGTTACAGGCTGTGCCTTCTATTTATCACCTTCATTAACATCTCAAATACCTTGAATCTCTTGACTCTTAACAGTTCAACAGCCAAACGCCATCTGAACTCTATCCATAACCTTCATAAATCAATTGTCGAGTCATGTCCATCATTTCACAATCTCAACGGCTTTTGTCTCCACGAACTCAAAGTCGCTCTCATTGGTCAACTTATAAGATGACTGCCCCAGAGCGGGAGTCCCCCACTGTGCAGCTCATACATATATAAGTTCCAGGTGGGTTATAACTTATATATACAGAGTAATAATCACTTCAGCTCCAGATGTGTCTAAATAGAATCGTCATCTCGGTACTACGTCTAGTCTATTAGACAGTTAAATATAGGCAAATCCGCTAATTAGGAGAGTCAATATTTAAACTTTATTAAGTCTTTAGAATCTTAAGGTTTATACTAAGTATTATAT